>WNHD01002010.1:0-16515 GCA_011057455.1 Ganaspis sp. Gsp50
TATGAAAATATTCCGCAAATACTACTTTTCGAAATTAATCATGAAAATTATCCGACTGAAAGTCGAAAATTGTACGTGGTAATTTTACCACGTTACAGTGTTTAAATATTCGATTTTAAGATACATTTGATGAAAAAAATTTTCTTTCCATTACTTGCCTATTTCTAAAAACAAAATGGAGACTGCTTCGGAAGTACACCTTTTCTTTCCGTTACCTATTTTCAATTTGCATTTTAAATCATTTTTAAGGTTCTGATGGATTGATTTGCAGAGTGGAGTTGTGGTTAGGGTTTGAAAATAGGTGATAAATTACGTGAAAGTTTCATTCATTTCCAGACAATATCCGCAGGCTTGAGAGATTTCCGGACTGAAAGATAAGGCAGAGCAAAGTAAAGGAGAGAGAGAGAAGGAAAATAAACAAAAATGGATGTTAAATTCAGGAGAACAGAGAGAAATATAAAAGCCTTCAAGAGGAAATAACGCGAGGAAATCGTGGTTCGTTGGTACTCGAAGGTCTCTGACTTTAACCTTGGTTCTAGTTTAGTTTCCCAGTGATGAAACTTTTTCTCCACGATTTTTACCTCAACTGGTCTTTCCTTCGTGTTCAATTACTTTGTCTACTCTCTTTTTCAACTATTTTCCCCGTAAACCAGAAAAACTCTTCTACTCTTTCAGTTCGAATAGCTAAACTGTCACCGTAAACTGACAGAAGTTCCATTTCAAGTATTTTTCTTTGGCGTAAACAAAATTTAAAGTTCTTCACTATAAATTCGAATTAGTAAAAAGTTGAAAAGGACAACCATATTCTCACGGATAAAACATTTCATTTTCCATGAAACTAATTTTGTTCAAAATAAAAAACAAAATTAATTTCATTCGCTTTATGATAACATTTTTTGTAGAAAGGTCCGTACACTTAAAACTGGATTCTAATAGATAGATTTAGATGTTTATCATTCAGCTTTGAGGTAGTTTCAGAATGGTGCATATTTTTAATTTAAGGCCTAAGCAGAATGGAAATCTTTAATGGTTAGCAATAAGTGGGAGAAGAACAGAAATATAGCTGCTCTGCTCGCACTCATGCTTACTGTTTCCTTATGCGTTGAACTTTGGTTGATGATTATAAAATAGTCGTGCAAAAGCAGTGCGTAATCTTGAAGAGCGACTCCTCCACTGCTCTGTGAATCGATCAGTTGTTAACCAGAAGTCCTAAAAAGAAGCTATGAGCTGGGGCAGGAAGTACTAGAAAGAAATGAACAATAATGTTCGTCTGCCATTTGAAAAGACTCATTCTCAAATAATTAGTATTATCCTAATAAGCATGCGTTAAAGCTTCTTTGTGTATCGACCATCAGTTGTCCTCAGATAAGAATTTACGAGCTGAAACAGGAAAGGTGAGAAAGTAAAGAGGGTATTTATCTATTTTACAAGACACATTCTCAAACAATTACTAAATTATAAAAAGTTTGAAAAATTAAAAACTGTGAAAAAATTTTGGACATCAACTGCGCTGGGGGCGAACCCAGGACCTTTCAATTTGCCGGTTGAATGCTCTAACCACTGAGCTACGCAGGGTCCGACCATAAAAAGTTTATAACTTCACTTCTTGTCTAAATCTTTTATGCTACTTGATAATTTTACCTGCAAGTTAATTAACTAAAATATAATAGATATCTTATCTTATCTTAAGCATTATTAGGCTCATTCATCGTTAACACTTTGAAGACTGAAACCGCATTAGTGATAAGTGAGTAACTTGAAGCTAACAACATACCAAACATACATTACGTTTCTAGGACAACAACGTTTAGGAAGTTTGTGCGTCGAGCATTTATGCACAAATTCTCTAAATTCAGCTGGTCCTTTACAGTAGAAACTTTCCCAGCAAAACTGCGAGATGTACTGTTTCTGTCTCGCGTCTGACTAGATTCATTCTTGAAAGCCTGTTTCTCCTAACAATAAGCCCAGCAGTCACAGTTGTTTCACTTAAGTGTCACGCGGATAAGTCATAATATAGTTCACGCAAAATGTAATTGCAGATGACACTCTCTGAAAATTTTCGCGAAAATTAAAAACTGGATTGTTGGATTTTGAAACAGAAACAATAAAAATAAATAAACGGATTATTGTAGATATGTAAAAATTTAAACCTTTCAATTTCCTTTTAAGTAAAGTGCTATCTTCCATTTTCGATTTTTCTTTTTGACGTTCGACTCTAGATTACGCTTCTTGGGTAGAGTTAAAAGCTATTGTAACCCAAGTACCATTTCGTGTAATTCTTTTATTTTCGTTTGTTCGAGTTTCAGTTTAAAGTGGGTTAAATTTGTGTTTAGGGGATCTGCACTCTGAAAAGGTGCAGACCCTTAATCGATAGTTCCTCTTTAAGAATGGTAAGAAAATAATGTTGAATTTCAGTTTCAGTTGAGAATTGCTGAGTTTTTGTGAATTAATAAAAAATTAAAACATGGATTCTATTTTTAAAATCTAAAATGTCTTGTATAATTAGCAGTTTGATAATAAATAACAATTCGATTTTCTGGGTCAATCTTTCAGTAATATTTTACCTTTTTCTAGAATAATTGATTATTATCTGCCTATTGCTTCTGATGCTCATAAGAACATAATAACATCTTGAAACATAAAACGGTTAAGAAATATAAACTTGATAAGAAATATGAAACCTTTCCACTCAGTGTAACATACTTTTTATTGGCAGGAATAGAGATCATTATTTGTTCCTTTTTCAAGTTCAATGTTCTTCTCGAGCAAATACAAATTTTCTGAATTCAAAGGTTTCTTAATATTTTTCCGTGTCTGTAAGACATTACTAGAATTCTTCGTGCAGCCATTGCTATGTCAATTAAGCACCAAATTTCATTCCGGTGGCTTAATTACTCCGTTCTGTATCCGTTGCATACTACGGCCTCTTTTTGAAGTACATCATCATGATGAACGTTGGAATACGTTAGCTTAGTTATTCTGAGAGAGTTTAAAGTAAAGTTCCATGTTCATGTATATTTCGAAAATGAAAAAAGATTTTGGAGCTAGAGAAATTTTTCACAATCCATTATGATAGAGTGCTAATGAAAACATAAACTGAAATTGCTTCTCTTTATTAATAAATTTATCACTTCTATTCTTGTTATTCTATTTCAGTATAATAGACATAATTATAATAATAACAACATAATCATTACAACTGTTTAATTCTCATATAGAATAAAATTGTACATGTAATTAAGATTTCTAATTTCAATTAAGATAAAAATAAATAATAAATTAATAGTTTAAACAAGCTATTAATAATTATGACTATTAAAAACTAGTTAAAAATAAATGTCTTTTTGAATTAAAATCATTAACATATATCAATAATACTAAGTCACTTCGAAAACGAATTTTGAGCGATTTTGTTTAAACAACGACAATAAATTGTTTAAAAAATATAAATATGAATAATAATTACTATTATTCATTTAATAATTATGTTCACCAAGTTATTAATTAACCATGTGTTACGATAATATTATTTCTATTCGACGATTTTACTTTCGGTACTAAATTTTTTAAGAAATTTTAAATTAACATTATTTCAAATCACTACCTTTTATTAATTATGATAAAATTCCGAAATATTTTATAAAATTAATGTTCATTGATTTTTTTAAACAACCATAGGGGATTTTTTAAACAAATCTAATTCATAGTAAAATAATTAAATAACAGAATTTGTTTAGAGACTAAGCGACATAAGCGAAACTTTTGTTAAAATGAAACAACGGTACCTGTATAAAACTGTAATTATAATTTGTCAATTTTTCTAAACATTATAATCAACTATTAATTGGTCACGGTGGGTTAAAGTTCCAGCCTAAAATGACGAGTCAAACGGTTTACGGGGACTTGTTACGATTAACAAATACATCAGAAATGAGTTTGATTTGAAACAAAAAAATTTCAATTTTTTTTAAATAAAATATATAAAGAAAAACAAAATCCTAGCTGATTATTTAAGTGAGAAATTACGAACAGCAATCTAAAAATGATAAATTTTTATATTCTCCTTGCAGAAAAATTATAGTGACTACTTTTTCTTTTAATCAAATGGAGATAGTTCGCTTAGTTTAAAAATGAGTTTTTGACCTCGGGGAGTTGGTAAAGTTTTCCGACATTTTGAGAAAAGGAACACAATTTTATTTTGACAATATCTAGCAAATTTATGACCATTTCGCAAAAAGTTGTAAAGAGTGATTTTATGTAGCACAAAATTCTCTAAAATATTTGTAGAGAACTTTTTTCTAAAACATAGTGAGGGGGGGAGAGAAACAATCTTGCAATTTTCTCGAATTCTATGCAGAATATACTAAATAGTGAGAGAGCAGAAAACTACATTCTTGTAATTTTCTTGTATTCTATGCAAGACCCGAACAGCACAAGAAGAGTAACAAAAGGGTCTTACGCCACCAGCTGTCCCTTACAATTAGAAGTCTGCAGCTCAATGCTGACACTATACAATATTGGCAAAAGAAATAAGCCAAAAAACATTCTTTCACCTGTTTTCCTGCATTTTGAAAAAAATCATCAATAAAATGAGTCAAAGTCAAACCATCCCCTGCTAAGTGCTAGCCAAACGAAGTGGAAAAATAAACAATTGCAAGTACAAGTCAACCACAAAAATTAGATAAAATATATTCTAATAACACATTCAATGAAAATAATTAATTTTCATTTTCAGAATCTTTATCAGTTTATAAGGCTTGGTCTTATGTTGCAATTTATACTTTTATAATTTAAGCTTTACAATTTTTAATAGAGGTTGTAAATTATTTCAAGACCCCGTCCCAGCTTAAGTTTTAATTTTATTATTTTTGCTTAACTAAATCGGGGAACAATAGGGAAAATTTACTTTTAATAATAATAATCCTGTGGGAGTTGCTAGATTCCTATCGGGCGCGTCCCCGGGTGGCGGATAGGGGAATGCCTCCTAGTTATCAGGTGGTACCGGTCAAATGAAATAGCCGGCGAGGACCAAAATCAGAAAGGGGTGGTTCCTCGAAAAACCAAGCAAAAACATGTTGATGTGTTCAAGTAAAGAGTTTGAGTTTACGGTGCAGGGGGGATACCCCAGTTCCGGCGGCTGTGGGTGAGCAAGCGGGCTTCCAGGCGTCGATATCCAATGACCGAAGTGCTTCGAGGGTGGACCTCTTGGCCCCCGGAGCATCCAATGCATCAAGGGAAGATAGGCGTTCGGATTTTGGGGGAGGCCAAAATCAGTCTGATCAAAACGCTAGATTAAGACCACCAGTGTTGTTGGTGGACGACAGGCCGCTATCTAGAATTGGTAAGTAATGCTAGTCTAGATAGTTTAGGTAGTTGCAAGAACGTATTCAGCGACATGTCGGCAGTTGGCCTCAGTAGCTGCAGACGTGACCGCGAAGTCTGCATCGGCCTCAGTAAGCAGGAAGCCGATCATCGCGAGAAGATGCTCGCGGAAGTGGCGAAAATGCTAGAGGCTTGCGAGAGGCAGCGAAATGACCGTCAAGGACGGTCTCAAAAATCTGAATTCTTGGCTGACCGATGCCAAAAATAAGCACGAAGAGGCAGGAAGAGCCGATACAAGACTGTACGAGACTTTCGATTACATCGAAAGTACTCACAAGTACCGCAAGGAGCACCGTCAAGTCTACTACGCGGATACCATCAAGCGAGTTGCTCTTGCAGTCAGAAAAGGCGAGAAGAAACTCGTCAGTAGTCCTGAGAAGGAAAAAAGGGAAGTGCGAAAGGCGGAGCTCGAAGTTGAAAAGCCAAACGTTCCTGCTAAAAAGAAAAAGAAGAAAAAGGTTCTTCTCAACCGAAGGAGGGCGCAGCTCAGGGTCAACCAAAAGCATCCACGATGCTCATTCGAGTTTCCGAGGGACAGACGTATGCGTCAGTTCTCGGAAAACTTCGTAGAAACATTGACCTGGAAGCTTACGGAGCAACGGTGTTGGGTGCTAGACCCACATGAAGGATGATCTTCTCTTGTGACTGGGAGGAGATTCTAATAAGGAGGTATTTGCAGCCAAGGTTGTTGAGACAGTTGGCACAATAGCAACTGTATGGGTCTCGGATGAGCAGAGAGTTTCTCTAGAAATCCAAGAACTGGACAGTTTAACAGAACAGGAGGATGTTGTCTCTGCTCTCAACAAAGCTTTGGGAAATATAAACAAGGAAAGGAAGGTGAATCTCCTTCCAGAAAACAAGAGAGCAATCAAGCTGGCTATGGTTAGAAGAACTGAGAAAGAAGCAGCAGTTTTGGAGCGACTCAGACATGCCCGTGTTGGCTTCGTGAGCTGCTGCATTAAGAGGAGAGTAAAAGTGTTAAGGTGTTTGGGTATGGACATCGCAGCACGCAGTGCAAGGGAGTGGACAAATCCAAAGCATGTTTTAGATATGGAGAATCTGGCCACACCCTTCCAATTGTAACAAGGATCCCTCCTGCTACTTATGCAGGGATATACAGGGAGCATCCTGCGATCATCTCGCAGGCTCGGGTAAGTGCGGCGTTTTCAGGAAAGCCCTAGAAGACGCCAGACACCAAGAGGCGCTCAAACGCCGATAAGGCTAGCGAGCGCCAATCGTGAATGTCTTTTTGTTTTATTTATTTATTATTGTTTTATTTCGTTCTTATATTTATTTATTTAAGTATTTATTGTAATTTATAGTTTCTATTTATTTATTTGTCTGTTTATCACTGTGCTCTCTTTTGTCTTTTCACAATTTTATCTTTTGACTAACTTATTTTTTATTTTAATTTTAACTTGTTTGTTTCGTTTTGCCGCTTTTAAACATTCACGCTGGAAGTTCCGCAGGATACGGACAAGGTCGCTGCGGTGACCGAGATAAAGCGCCACCCTCGAAGGCAAAAGTCTTTTGACGGTTCCCAGGGTGGATAAGGGCTCCAAAATAAGGGTTACTGGGTTTTTAGTGGGTCGGGCAGGTAGTAGTTCTCCGGTTTATTTTTGTTTATATTTTTGTTTTACCAACCCCACATACCCTTGGATTCGACCCCGAGGGATCTGCATGCAGATTTTTCCCAAACATTCCCTGAGCAAAAACAAAATAATAAATAAAAAATAATAATAATAATATTAATAATAATAGCGTTTCATGATGTCACATTATTTTAGATAAAAATTATTTAATGTTTGGTGTTTCATTTTGCAAAATATATTGTTATATTTATAAAATTGGTTAAACCAAAACACTTTCGCTTTTTCAAAATTGATAAAAGTGATAGTGGTAAAAAATCGATTTTTTACGTTACGTACTATCTTTTGAATCTAATAATCTACTTTTCCGTATTAATTATTGATTTCAAAGCAAATTTTACTTTCAATGAAATCCTATTTGCAATAAAAATTGATATTTATCAAGAAAAACTTTATTCGAGGAAATAAGCTATGTTCATGAAACGAAGTACCTCGTTCACCCTCAAACCGGATTGTATTTTAGTACCTTACAAAAGCTTTTCATAACATACGAAGCTTCTCTTCAGACAAGATAGTCTTCTTAAATCCTTTAAATGAGCATGGAAGTGTGAGATATGGGTTGCTAAAATTACTAAATAATAAGAACAATTCTATTTTCTAGAAAATAACTGTTACCAAAAAATGTTTCTTATATTTGGTTATATATTGGTTTCTTGGTGTTCATATTCCTTAATTATTGATGAAACTAATTTTTCAAATGAAAAAAATTCAGAAAAAATGTCTACATGTACTGAAATAAATTCTACACTCTGCAATTTCCTGTTATATAAATTTTTCTAGAATTTTACGTGAAATAGATGCTAACAGAGTTGATTTAATATCTTGCTCTGATTGTTATACTCGACTATTCCTTTCGTCATCTTCTACTTGAAAAATATGCATGAAACGAAATGCTTTCATTCTTCGCTTTTGCGAATCGAGGTTAATATTTCAGAAGAAGCTTCCTTGAAAATCTCTAAAATGAAAAAAATATAAAAATTATTCTCACTAGCTATTTGGAATAAAAAATTAAATTTCTTTCTAAGATAATGAATTCTTATGAAATTTCTTTTTTTAATTTTCGATTTATTGAGTTTTTGACATTTTTAGATGGTTCCCTACTTTAGAATTCCAAAAATCATGTTCTGGAAAGAACATTTACGTATGTATGTATCATGTAGTCCTGGTATCACGTTTCGAAAAACATTTCTAATATAAAATTTAAACATTCAATAATGGGATCTCAATATAACAGATATTTTTTTAAGAAACAAAAAGTCTGTCATTTTTACTTTATATTTCTGATAAAGCCATATTTCATAGGTAATCTTTTTGTTTCTTGTATGAAAAATGAAACTCTTGACAGTGGTGCTTGTTATAGTAATCTTTTCCAGTAAATAAATGTCTACGACTATAAATTATAAAGTATAAAAGTATAATACACGAGAAGAAATTACTGTGTAAATAAAAAACATGCGTTGGTAAAAAAATATTTTTATTCTGAACAAAACTGCTTGAATTGTAAAAATTAAACCATGGTTTGAAAATGTTGTCACTAAATTTTTTGTTTTTACAAAATGTCTTTCATTTTATGCGATTGATTACGACCATCAACACCATGCCATCAAAAAACTTTACGTGAGTAATGTAGCTGTCAATAACGCATCTTTTACAGGGACGTCCAGTAACATGAAAGATATATGTATTCTCATGATTGTTTCTCGTATAAAACCGCAATCCTGAAATCTAGTCTCTTCAAACAAAATGTCAGTCTTATATTTTTCACACGAAAGTCTTACCATAGTTTTAAAAAAACTGACTGTTCCAGAATCGGAAGCTCT
This sequence comes from Ganaspis sp. Gsp50, assembly GCA_011057455.1. Taxonomy (NCBI): domain Eukaryota; kingdom Metazoa; phylum Arthropoda; class Insecta; order Hymenoptera; family Figitidae; genus Ganaspis; species Ganaspis sp. Gsp50. Next base: position 8,852 of record WNHD01002010.1, read on the forward strand.
TCTTCTTAAAACAATATATGAGTATTTCTTTTAATAATTAAAATGTGTGTTAATTTTACAAAAATTGTTTTCGAAAAAACATTATGGAAATGTTACTTCCAGTGTCTTGGCATTTTAAAACAGCAATTAAAATGGCATCCCTACACATTCGATTCGAGTTTTGTCTATCGTGGTGCATAAAAACATTTTAAAGGTTGGAAAAGATTTGAACAAAAATTATTAGTTAATTACCTGAAATTACATTATTTTTAATTATTATTAATTTAATTTGAGACTAACAAAAAGCACCAATTTTAATGGCTACGTCTGGGTGTAGTAGTAGTCTGGTACACTGTTGGAAGAACGGCAGGGAGGGATCAGGAAAGTAAAAGGCGCGCACGCGCCTCCCCACCACTGATGCTCCTCTCCCTTCCTAATTCTCTCACGTGTATAAATCGCATTCACACGTCAGTTTCCAGTAGTTCTGTTTTAAAAGAGTTTCGAAGTGCACTATGGGTATCAACAGGTTCTTTTTTGAATTGGGAAAGATAATTTTTAGAATCGAAAATTATAGTAAATTAATGTTTCTGAATTTTTGAAAAAGTTTTCATTCGAACTCTGTCAATTTTTTTTCGGAATTATTTGAGGGTTTCGTAACTCTTAAAAATTAATATTTTTGTTATAGCAAGACTGACTTTTCTTAAAGCTTGAGTTCGTCTTTGTTGCTAAAAGAAAACTTTTAGTTGAATTTCAGTGTTCAGCATAAAAATTACTTTTAAAAAGTGTTTTCGAGCTAAGTAATTGCGAATTTTTTTCAATTATTTAAAACTGCGAGACAAATATTAAAAAATAGCAAAGCATACGCAGCATTATATGAAAGCGCAATTATAAACGAACAACGAAATCAGAAGTTCAGTCGGGAACATGCATGACAACGAAAACCACAAAATTGCAGCCGCAAGCGTGTGGTGTAGAGACTAAACATATATTATTTAGATTTGAAACCATACTTTCCATGCAAGTTTAGCCATACTGTATTACTTTTCTTTCTTTTAACTATTCAAATTTCCCCGATTTTTTTATGTCAAAATTACAGCGCAGTTGATGTACAAAATTTTTTTAATTATTTTTCAATCTCTCAAAGTACTATTCTTTTTCGTTTCATAATTATTGTATGATTAACAGAAAAGCAAGAATTTGTTTCTTGCTTTTAGAATATTTCAAAAAAAATTATTATTCAAATAAAGAAATTTGCTTGCAATCTTGCGCTTTTAATTATCACGTTTTTTATATCTCCGCTTTTTTTTATAATTTAATAAAGAGCAATGGATTCTCATTTTTTTCTTGATTCTTTTTACTAAGTTAATTAATGTTACTATACCCATTCACAATGGATTAAAATAACAAGAGGAAATTCTTTTATCAATACTTCAAACTGGAAATAAAATGTAATCTGTAGTCAGAATTCAATACAAAAGGTGATGATTAAATAATAAAATAATTGTATTCTTTTTAGAAATAATGGCTTTTGTGTTAGCATTACAGAGATTTATAATTTAAAATTTTGAAACATTATAGTGAAGAGAGGAAACATGTTATCTACAGTTTCGAGGATATTCAGGTAAAATACGATCTCAATCTAGGATCAGAGTCATGACCCTATATAAGCCACCCATGTTCTGATGAATTAAATCATAAATCTTTCTCGGACATGTCTCATAAACGTTCATTCATCTACCTGACATTCGACGACTATCGTATGTGTATTTTGTTCATTTTTGCCAATCTTGTTTTTTACCTTTTTGGCACTCAGTCATAGCTGATGCATTTATTGAAAATTTTCAATTACAGTCTTTCAGCAGATACCATACAAACGTCAATTATACATTGCTTATCGACATCGATTTTCAACTGCTTTTCATGAAGCGAATTTTCACTTCAGGCTGCAAAGGGCTCAGTTTTCGTGAAGCTCAGTTATTCGTCATCCTGTCAATCAGCTACATTGAAATATACTTAGTATTTTAACAGGCACTTATATTCAAATGAAAAGTCGTGATCGAGAATCAAAAAGCATCCTAAAAATATCTACGCATGTTAAAATTGTAATTTAAGAGCAGAAATAAATTTTTAGTTGCTGATGACTTTGAGCAAGAATAAATAAATAAATTTTGAACAAAATATGGTCTCACGGAATTTCTAATATCTTTTATAATTTATAAAGAATCGGGAAAGAAGTCTAGAGAAAGAATGCATTAATTCGAGAACAGCTTTAGAATGCGTGATCGATTCTCTTTAAGTATTCAATAAGACCATGTACTTACACCATAGCCAAGCCTCAATTGCACTCGCAATAAGAACAAACCAAGTGCTATAAGCTCCACTGTTTTCGGCTTATTTCAAAAATTGGAATTCGATTCTTTTTTTAAAATTATTTAGTTAAAATTTTAAACTATACACTTAAACTCAGGTTTAAAAATTAAATTTTGCAATATCATAAAAAGAAAGAATTTAAAAATGTTTTTCCATATTACGCGAATATTTTCAATATTAATTCATTTACGTTCAATGGTGAAATATATGCTCTCATTATTTGAATAGAATCCATATTTCATAATTAATTTCAGTTTTTATCAGAACAGTAATTGTCTCACATGCGCATTTTTTATATCAAATTATTGTTATTAAAATCCTTCATATTGGTTTTTCACATTATAAAATACTGGGTAATCTGAAATGGAATGTATTATAATGTTTCGCATTTAAACACAGAATCTTTATGCTAAAATTGTCAAAGATTCTTTTTGTTACGACGAACAGAAAGTGAGTGAACGCGTTTTGACGCTGACCACTTTCTTATAACCTTTAGAAGGTTCAACTTCTGGCCAATGAGAGCAAGCGTCATTGAGTCTTATTGGTGGTGAAGGCGTGGTTGATGTGGTGGGGCTGCTACTGAAGTGGCAGGGGCCTGCAAAACTGTATAAAAACGATGACAGTGTTCAAACTATTTTACTTGTTATATCATACAACACCTGTTTGGAGCAGTGCCAATAAGCGTAAAATTGTAACCTTCGAAAATAAAATTCTAAGAAATATTGCTAATGTCAAATGAAGCATAAACTTTCATAATCTTTATTATTCTAATTTTTACTAGCGAAATGCAAATGATCGTAGTTCGCAATTTTAGCTTTGCTAATTTTTGTTACAATTTTAAGCCTAATAATTAATGGTCTTTTTTTAAATCTTTACCACATTTAAATTCATAATATCTTACATATTTCACAAAACATATTATACTTAATCATTTTAAAATTTAATATTTCGATAGTTATAAGTTAACCCTGTGCGAAATTATTATTGTAACAATATATTTTTGGAATATTGTAACAATATTTTTGAAAATTGATAAATCAATATGGTCTTAAAATCTAAAACTAGCTATCTCAGTCTAGTTGAGAATTAATAGGTGTTTGCAACATTTTTTTACCTAAATAATAAATATAGTCTAAGCTGGTGGGAAATTATGTACGTTTATGAACATGATGCTTCCTCATAGAGTTAATTATCTATATTTTATTATTTTACATATATTGTATAGTTCAATCCAAATGCTTTTTAAAGTAGACCATTTTTTCCAAAAGAACTGTCTTTAAAAAATAACAATTTTCAAAGTTACATAAAAAAATTCAACTTCAAATGTCAAAAATTTGAAGCAATTGTCATTTATTCTATCCATTTTTGGTACAAGGTACACTTTATATAAGTCAATTATGATGCATTTCCGAATAGCCCAATACACAGATTATAATGTCACTACGCATACTTACGTATTTTCATGCGCTGAATACGAAAGTAATAGAGAAAATGGAGAATAGTTCATCTTCATGGTGAAAACCATAAAAACCAATAAAAATTTGGTTTTTTGTATTTAACTTGAAAGGAACGTAAAATATTGAAAAATACTTCATATAAAATTTATAGATATCATAAAAATACACATTTTATTAAACATACCCTTTTCATAGGAATAGTAAAGTTTCGAAAACATACAAAATACTGTAAAACAACATAGGAGACATCGTTAACTAATTGTAAGACACAAAGTTGATAATTAATTGTTTGATAATCGAGTGTCCTAAAAATTGTATAGTCATCTTATTTGGGTGGCACCGCAATGTGAATGGAACCCTAATGTAGATCATGATTTTTTTATTAAAAAAAAAAAATGAATGAACTCTTTTTTAAATTTCTAATTGATCCTGACAAATGTCAAAAACGTTATAATACTCAAAATGGCGTGCTTTTTCTGGGGAATCGAATGAAGAAGGTAAAATTCAAAAAAAGTTTCCGGAACCCTCTCAAATTTGCAAATATGTGAATCATGATTTTTGCATTAAAAAATATAAAAAAAATAAATCAACTGTATTTTAAATTTCTAATTGAGCCTGACGAGTGTCAAAAACGTTATAATACTCAAATTGAAGTGCTCTTTTCTGGGGAATCGAATGAAAAAGGTAAAATTCAAAAAAAGTTACAGGAACACTCTCAAATTTGCAAATATGTGAATCATGATTTTTGCATTAAAAATAATAAAAAAATTAATGAACTATTTTTTAAATTTCTAATTGATCCCAAATAGTGTCAAAAACGTTATAATACTTAAAATGGCGTGCTTTTTCTGGGGAATCGAATGAAGAAGGTAAAATTAAAAAAATATTTCCGGAACCCTGTCAAATTTGCAAAAATGTGAAGTATGACTTTCTCATTATATAAAATAAAAACTAATGGAAAATTATGTTCATTTACGTACATTTTGCTTCCTCATAATTGTTAGTAAACTCTATTAATTTTTTGTAAAATATATCTTTTATATAGCTCTATCGATTCGTTTTTAATGCAGAATAATTTTGCGAAAGGAACTATTGCTGAAAAATAACAGTTTTAAAAGTTACTTAAGAAAATCCAATGTCAAATGTCAAAAATGTTAAAGAATGGTCATTGTATCTATCAATTCTTGGTAAACTATATACTTTATATAGGTCATTTGATTATTTTTTTAATGTAAAAAATTTTTCGAAAAGGAACTATGGTTAAAACATTAAATTTTTAAGAGTTATTTTAAAAAATTCGAATTTCTAATGTCAAAAACGAAACAACATTGTCATTTACTCTATCAATTCTTGGTCAAATATAGGGTTTATATAGATATATCGATTTGTCTCGATGCAAAGAATACGATTTTTTATTGGTACATTTACTGCTTTATTAGGGAATAAATATTATTTAAGAAACCGTATTTTTTGAAGAAAAAACGATCTCAAAATTTTTTGATTGATAATTTCTAAAATTTCTTTTGTCTGTTTCTTGATTTTTATGAGTGTTATAACTGTGCCAAATTTTAGTAAAATCGGCCAAAGTGTTCTCAGGATAGAGAGTCTACAAAAAAACAACCACACACACACATGTCTGGACTTAATTGGCCTTAAACTTCGTATTTATGTTTTTTGGATGAAATTGAGTTTATTGAGACTATTTTTAGAAAATCGATAATCGGACCGAAAACTATGCTTCACTATGAGGAAGCAAAAGGAAATAAAAATAAAAAAGTATTATCTCATATCATATAGGATTAAATTTCTGTGCTAGAAATAGTTGCCTGATACTTATGCACAATTATTATTTGTATTTGAAGTTGCTTATTATGGCTATCAACGGGTTAGAAAATACCTATCTATGTTTGTTGAAAGTGATTAAATAAGGTTACGGATATTTTATGAATCTCTTGATTCTCATAAGATTCTCTCTACGGTATCACTTTCTTGCTTTTAGAAAAGCATGCTCATCAAATTAATAAGATTGCAATCTTCAACCATTATTAATTATGACCAACTTTTAATTTCTCCAGGGGTGAAAATTAAGTTTAAGTTTCTTAAGAAAGGGTATCCTCAAATACAGCAGTATAAATAATTTAAAGATCAGACTTGTAGTCAAGTCAAGACCATTTAAAGCAGTAAACCTACAAATTTACGAGAGGTTAGTAAAGTCAGATGAAAAGGCGCGTTTAGAATGGATAAACTGGTAGCGAACCATCTTAAGAAGTTTATCCTAGTTCTTCAAGTCTCCCGCTGGCAATTTCTGTAACCATTAGGTGCAAGGAGCTGCCCGTAAATGGGATTTAAAATTAATTTTGAAAGTCCTCGTCCAACTTGATAATTGTTAACTTTGAATGTCGTAAACTTAACTTTTGGTATTTGGCTTTCAACTTTCTATCTTCTTTGCGAAACGAGCGAATTAACGTTCTTAGTTAGTCTTAAAGTACTAACAAAAGAAGTGGATTTACACTGGGTCAAGCTTTAATTGTGCGTCTTGATATTATATTGTTTGCAACGACTGCTGTGATTTCTTGTAGATAACTATTCATTCTTATATAACGTTGAAACGACTGAATACATATTTTAAACTAATTATTTCACGATTCTATTATACTATTATTTAATGGAGAAAACGAGGAACAAAAGGGAATTTAATCAGGTAAAAATCAAATTAAAGAAATTAACCAAACGCAAGTTTTACCTACCCAACACTCATGGAAATAATTTTAGAACGTCACATTCGAATCCACAAAGAATTGTGTTTTTTTTTACCAACAATGTACTAGAAATTTCGTTCCAATTTCTAGAATATACTTTATCCAAAAAAGAAAAGAAATAAAGAATTCCTATACTTTAAGAAAATCAATAAAACTTTTTATGAAAAAATTCAATTGTATCGAAAGAAACGAAGGCGCTTGTTACTTGACAAATACGGCGCAATTTGCATCTATTGCTTGGAAATTTCTAAATTTCTAGATACTTTTCAAGTAAACACGTTACACGAAGGTATAAGTAAATCGAGAAAGTTTTTCATCCACTTAGAGTTGGGATTGCCTTCTCTCGCCACGAAACTGCAAAGTAAAAGTTTCTTAAAAATTACTGCAAGTTTCACTTTTTGTTGGCAATTTTTAGATCTAGAATTTAAAAAGAGTTTTTCTTACAAATCAAATTTTGATTGGGTTCTCGAAATATGTTCTAAAAACCCATTAAATGTTAGAAAACAAAATTCAATCTTATTATAATAGGTGTATTTTAATTACATTTTGAAATTTCAAATTTTCTTGAAAATGAAGCGAGACGCTTCGATAATAACTTTTACAAATTAATCAGGTTTACACTGTCTGCCGTCACATTAAAGTTTCATGTTAAAGTAACTCGAGAAGCATAGTACTTTAATTAACTTATGTCCTTCGTCTACTTATTCCAGCCTCCGCTCCAACTCTGCTCTTGTGGATGAATGTTTATGTATGATAAGGGTTTACTTTCCACCCAAGTAAAAGATCGTTGGCGGAAAAAGCAAGGTCATGTCTAACAGTTCTGCTTTTTAAGCATTTGTTAATAGAGTGGATTCTATAATTAATACAGAATTCTTTGCACACAGAATTTTTAATTATGTCTAATCAATCTTTAATAACTTGCGAGACTGTTCAATAATTTTGTAAAATGATTCGTGAGAGAAATAATAATAAACTAGTGGAAAATTATGTTCATTTCATTAACATTTTGCTTCCTCATAGAGAAAAAAAAGTAACATTGACATCTTTTCCATACATTTTTGGTAATTAAGACTAATTAAAAATTTAGCATTATACAAAT
>WNHD01002011.1:0-37657 GCA_011057455.1 Ganaspis sp. Gsp50
TTCCCAAATTTTCCCAAAAAAAAAAAAAAAAAAAAAAAAAAAATATATTTGAAATTGGTTTATCTTGAGAATTATGCAAACGAAGATAAAGATAATTCATAAAAATGGGGGAATCCTGAAGCAATAAAAATTAAGCTGATTGTAAATCTATCTAAAGACTTACAGAGATTTACTTCTATTGAAGTTAAAAGAAATTTTTCAAAGACGAATGTCTATTGTAAAAGAAAATATCAAAAATTTTTAAAAAAAGTTCCCTGCATCGAGGCGAATCGATTGACAAATATAAAATCTATATTTTACTAAGAATTGATGGAATAAAAAACATTTTAATATTTTTTTGAGATTTAAGATTAATTCTTTAAATTATAACTTTTAAAATTGTATTTATTTAATAGAAGTTCCTTTTGGAAAAATTTTCAACATTAAAAAATAAATTTATTGACCTACATGAATTATACATATTCCACTAATATTTTAAGGAAAAGTATCAGAGTTACTTCCATTTTGGACCATATTGAACTTTTAAAAATGTAGATTTTTCAAACACTACACTTTCTAAGACCATTTCGAATTTTAAAAAAATATAGAATTATCACTTTTTTGCGAAATTCAAGGTCTTCATGAAATTTTTATGGCATTATCTCTTCTGCGTTGGATTAGAAACTATAAAACACGAATTTAAAATCCCATCCCAAACCCTGCACTTTCCTGGAACAATTTGAATTTTACAAAAATGTGCATTTCTTCATGTTTTTGTAAATATCAAGCTGTTCTTCAAATTTGTCTTGCATTTTGCTTACGGAATTCGATTTGCCAGAAGAAAGCACCCCAATTTGTATATAATAACGTTTTTGACACTTGCCTAAATCAAATAGCATTTTAAAAAATATGGCATCAATTTGCAATGTTCACATTTTTGCAAATTTTGAGGTGTTCCTGAAATTTTTTTGTCCAGCTCTTTTTTTTATTTGGTTCGCAATAAAAAACACGAATTTTAAATCCAATCCTAAACACTACACTCTCCTGGAAAAATTTGAATTTTACAAAAATGTAAATTTTTCACGTTTTTGCAAATTTTAAAGTGTACCTGAAATTTTTTTGTCCATCTCTTTTTTTTATTTGGTTCGCAATATAAAATCACGTATTTTAAATCCAATCACAGACACTACACTTTCCTGGAACAATTTGAATTTTACAGAAATGTGAATTTTTCATGTTTTTGCAAATACCGAGATGTTTCTGAAATTCTTTTTAAATTCTGCTTTTTACATTCAATTCCCCTGAAAAGAGCAACCTAATTTGAATATAATAACGTTTTTGACACTTGCCTGGATCAAATAGCATTTTAAAAAATATAGCATCAATTTGCAATTTTCACGTTTTTGCAAATTTTGAGGTGTTCCTGGAATTTTTTTGGCCATCTCTCTTTTTTATTTGATTCGCAATAAAAAACACGTATTTTAAATCCAATCCCAAACACTACACTTTCCTGAAGAAATTTGAATTTTGCAAAAACGTGAATTTTTCATGTTTTTTGCAAATACCGAGGAGTTCCTGAAATTCTTTTTCAATTCTGCTTATTGCATTCAATTCCCCTGAAAAGAGCACCCCACTTTGAATATAATAACGTTTTTGACTCTTGCCTGGATCAAATAGCATTTTAAAAAATATAGCATCAATTTGTAATTTTCACGTTTTTGCAAATTTTGAGGTGTTCCTAAAATTTTTTTGGCATTCTCTCTTTTGTGTTGGATTAGGAATTATAAAACACGATTTTGAAATTCCATTCTAAATATTACACTATCTTAAAGGTGTACCTAAATTTCTGTTGCATTCTATATTCGAATTATAAAACCAAGAAATTTTAGGGGCATTACATTCCGGACGCTTTCCTGGATCAATTTGAATTGTAGCAAAATATGTATGGACATTTAACATTTTAATTTCCTATTATAAATTTTAAACTTTTCATTTTTCAGTTCTAATAGATTCTCCTTAAAAACTGTTGAAGGTTGCTATTTGTAAGAAAATTTGTTCTTTTTGAGGTAGCAAAATGTTTTTGAAAAGAACATAATTTTCCACTTGTTATAATTATTATTAAAAATATTCATTTTTTTTAAAGAATATTTAAGAATGTATTAATAAGAATTGAGTTTCTGATAAATGTAGGGGCTATAATAAATTAAGGGATTCAAAAATTCTGAATGAATATCGTATTCAAAAGTATCTCCTTATGCGTTGATGGTCGTTAAATTTCATTAATTTTTAATAATTCTGCTCGTTTACTGAGGATTTCCTATTTTTTATTAAAAAATTCGTTTAATTTTTAATAATAAACTACCAATGTATTTATAATCAAATGCTAGTAATGTAAATAGTCAATTAGTATAGAAAATTTCTAATTCAGATTTATAGAGAGTATCATATGTTCACCAATCTAAGTATGATTTGTATATTGACAACCAACTAACAAGTAGCAAGGACTGATTTAACAAATTATTATTAAAAAAATCCAATTGTTAATTCAACAATAAATTGAGGATACAGAAAGACGTTTGACGAAAAAGAATCAGATTACAAACTCATATTGTGCTGATGGGTAATTTTTTTGTTTGTTTATTGACTTTTAGAACTATCCTATGAAATAGTTTATTATACTGGCACCAGTTCTGAACATGTAAGACCGAGTGGTGTGAATCGAACAATTGACTTAACGAAGTCTCGTGAAAGACTGACTCTATATGCACCTTTGTGCAAACTCAAATCGATATTTTCGGTTCTCTTCATTAAATAATAACATTAAGCTTACACAAGTTGAATATAAGAAAATTGCACCATCGCGAGAACAATTACGATTTCTCTGAAATGAAATCTTATTATAGACTACAAGTGGCGAGACAAAAATCAAAAATTCAATGCTACACAACTTTTCGCCGTCTATGGATGATGCTAGAGTCAGTATGGTAAAAGACATAGAAGAGAAAACAATAAGAACAACTTTCAGCTCCTTTAGTTATAGCTAATTTCAATTATTAAAAGCCGATGCAATCAGTAAACACTTATTGTTAACATCTTTGATTTTTCCTCTTCCTTACCTTATAATTGATAAAAATAAATTTAAAAAACTAATTAGTGAAATGGAGGAGTTTCAGAACATAAAAATAGCCAATTCCTCTATAAAAGTAATGTCCTACTTTGGAATCTGGAGGCCGACTTCCGTAAAATCCAAATGGTCAATTCGTTTTTATAATTTTTATAGCATTATCGTTTATATGTTTAATTACTTTTTTCCTATAAGTATTTTAGTCAGTTTGTGTCAGAATAAATATGGCTCGGAAATAGTTACAGAAAATATTTATCTCTTTTCTTCGACAATTTTGTTAGCCTTTAAAATAACGTACGTCAACATTTGTCGTCAGGATATCATTTCTTTAATAAATATGTTCTTACATAGAAACAGTCTCCCTCGAAATGAAAAGGAAGTTGGAATTTTTAAAAGATTTCAATTTAAAGAACGGTTAGTAAGACGAGAATACAAATTTAAGGCCATATGATGAAAAATGACGTCTCTCAGTAGTCACGTGGTCTGTAATCAAAAATTTGTCCGCCGTTTCACTCTGAATGTGATTACAAAAATTTGTAGGCACTTACAAAATATCATGAAGATGGTCTGTGTGGTAGGAACTTATTCATTAATAATGATAAATTAATTAAAAACGGCGGAAATTATTTCGGTTACGGATCATGTGACTACTAACGTCATTGACCATCACAGGCCCTTAAAATAATAATTGTACAAATAACTTGTCAAAATAAGATTACCGCATAATTCATAAATCAAATAATTTTGTTTACAGATTTAGTGAACGTGTTTTTTTAATTTCTACTGCATTTACATCAACGCTATATTTATTGTGGCCCTTAACAGACAGAAATTCAATCTCATTGCCAATAAAATGCTGGATTCCGTATTCTGTAAATACAAAAATTGTGTTTTGGTTATCTTATATTCATCAAATTCTGATTGTATACTTCAACAGTTTTGTGTACTCGGCATTTGAAACACTTTTAATAATTTTGCTGCAGCAAATTTGTACCCAAATTGAAATTCTTATTAGCCGTCTTTTTGAAATTCCGAAATTGGGTGAAAAATATAGAAAAATAAACATATTTGAAGAAGAGTGCTGCCTCGTAAAAGAGTGCATAAATCTGCATGTTTGTATATTTTCGTAAGTTTTTACTTAAAATTCACACCTCATTGTTATATTGAAAAGAGATATAGAAAACTAGTGAAAAATTATGTTCATGTTTGCTTCCTCATGTATAGAGAAAAATTTAAACTTTATAAAGAAATACTGATTTTTTGATTAGGTAGTATTTCTAAAAATCCTTGTGTCTGTTTATAGATTTTTATCAGACTAATAACCCTACCAAATTTCATGAAAATAATTAAAAACGTGATATTTACTTAAAATAAAGTGATAAAATATGAAACATCAAACATTTCAAACCATAGATTCGATAAACTGCAACAATTTTATATTGCTGATAATAGTTAAAATCTAATATCTCCAGAAATATTCATCAAATCGATTTGGTCTATAAGACCTCTTTTGTAGAAAATTAAATTTCCAACAAATTACTCTTTTACATTTTTTTGATAAAATCAAGTATTTCAAAGATAACAAAAAAAAACGCCAATTTGGGTCAAAATGATGCGGCTAATTGTGAGTTATAGAATTTTAAGGGTTGTAACTTTCGTGGAATTATTTTTTCCTGTTTTTCTGAATGGAATTTTAGGTTGGAACTGTAAAAGAAAAAAAGTAGTTGAAAATTAATAACCCTAGTGTACCTATACAAAACAAACATACATTTTAAACAATTAAAACTAATAACTATTAGTTTTAATTGTTCCCTTCAAGGCCTAATTGCCAAGGATTTTTATAATAAAAGATAAATACAAATTTAATTTACAGAATGGCAAAAAAATTCAATGATATTTTTAGTTTCTCGATCTTTCTTCAGTTCTTTGTTTCTGTAATAAATTTATGTACATCTGGTTTCTACTTGACTAAAGTGAGTGCAAACAACACGTATTTTTGGTCGACATTAACGTGTGCAATTTGTTTCATATTCCAAATTTTCCTCTATTGCTGGCTTGGTGAAGATTTGACAAGGAAGGTAAACCTCATAAATATTTATAGCAATCTTGAGATTAGTATAATTTATTTATTTAGGAGATCCATATTTACAAGTTTGAGTATCGTGTTAGAGAACAAATTTTAAGGAAAATGTCTCTAGATTATTGTAAATTCTATTATTGTATTATTATATTACACTGGAACCTCGATTTGCGGTTCTCGATTTAGGTCACTTAATTTTCTTCTCGAGAAACCCCGCCTTCCTTCAGAAACGTAGACGCGAATGCAGCGCTCTAGTTGTTACTATTACTTCCCCAATGCCATAATACAATATTTATTTTAACTGATTTTTAATGAATGTAATCTTCAATGTGGATAAAAAGAATAATAACAAAGTAAAACGTGCAAGATTAACAATAGACGAGATGAATTCAATGAATGTCAAGGGCACCGCGCTTATGCATGTACAGCATTGCACCATGACGCGTTTCCTATCAAAAAATTCCCTATCAAATACAGTTTCCCATCAGGTTTTTTTTTGAAATATGTAATTATGTATTGGAAGGCCAATTATAATATCTTTTTGTTAGAATAATTACAGAAATTTAAGGCAAATGAAAGCCCAGTAAAAAAAAAATGATTTCGAAACTGAAAAGATGATTTTTCTTTCTTACAATTTACACATGAAAACTTTGAATAAAGATGCAAACTATTGTTTTTTTGTCTATTTCAATATATTGAGTAACATTTTTCTTCAAAATATTCATTATGAGTTATTGTCATTTTTTCACCATTCTTATAAATTAACCTCTTTACACAAAAAGTTGTTCTATATCTTTTAAGATACTGAACCGATTTCAATAAATCAAAGACAAAAGTAATCCAAAACAACTCCTTATGCTTCCTCATAGGGAAGCATTGTTTAATATTGTAAAAACGACTTGAGAAATTGTAATTGTTGACATTTAATAATTTTATCGCCTAGAAGCAACACGTAAATCCGAGCGTCACCGAGCGTACAAGCAGACAAGAGATACTACTTGCCTACAGAGTATTTTAATGTGACGTCAAACTGTCTTCTGCGCGGTAACTTCCTGTAGATTTTTATTTTACCGACGCATATATATGTAGAAAAATTAATGATATTATGTATGTCGGTAAAATAAAAATCTACAGGAAGTTACCGCGCGGTGGGCAGGTTGACGTCACATTAAAATACTCTACTGATTACTGCGCGCATGCGTTTTCATATTCAGAATTTCTGTCATGTCTGCTGTTCGTCTATGCTTGTTGCCACACTTTGTTAACTTGCTTTGACGCATCCTTTTTAGGCGATAGAATTATTAAATATCAATATTTTGTGTGCAGAAGTTAATTCACAAAAATATTTAGAAAATGATAATAACTCAATTTTCTGTCTTCTTTTGATGGACATTTGTAAAAACTTGTTACTCAAGACATTGAAAAGGACAAAAGAAACATCGAGCATTCATCTTAAAAATAACTAGCGATTTTTTTCCTCGCTCGCTGACGCTCGCTCGGATTTTTTACATGTATTGAAGTTCATTTAATTGTAGTATTCATTTCTAGTACCATATCTCATCGATTGCTTATTGGAATCTCAGTTCAGAAGATTCAATGAAGTAGTGTTTCAAAAGTAATTATTCGAATTAATTTCATTTTTTACTAAATTTTTTTTTATTTCCCATCATTTTATTATTGATTATAATTATGAATTGTGACAGAAATTAAGATTTAACAACATGAAATTAATTGAATTTTTTTTTTAAAATAAACGTTATCAAATTTATCGCAGATTACATGGAATCCTTCTAATTTGAGAGGAACAATCCTTTCCAAATAAATTAACTATACTCTCGGATTGGGAGGATTTCCATCCGTTTAAGAGGAATTTCCTTTCATTACAAAATTTGGGAGGATTTTGTAAGCCTTAAACGCAATTATGATTTAACATTTTTGAAAACAAATAATAATTTGTATTGTATGTGAGCACTTACATAGTGCATAGGGGTCATTTTATAAAAATTTCCAAAAAAAAGGGGCTACGTAGTTTATGAACGGCCCCATATTTGAAATAAAAAAAAGTTAATGAGTATTTTGTATTGCAGAGTTTATCTATTGCAGATGAAATATATAAAATGGACTGGAATTCATTAAGTTTACAGACGAAACAAAAATTGATAATAATTATGATAAGAGCCAATCGACCAACACAAATCACTGGGTCATCAATAATTATCATGTCAATAGAAACATTTTTCAAGGTTATTTTTATTCAGACAAAAATTTAAAAAAAAAATTAAAAAAGAAAAAAAATGCTTTTGATTTCTTCAGTACTTGCACTATATCATTTTTATTTAACCGCACTTGCCAAAATGTTTGCCTGATTTACAAAAAAACTTAATTAAGGGCATGTGATGGAAAATGACGTCAGTAGTCACGTGATCCGTAACCTGTGCCGTTTTTCTATCTTAAAATAATCAACAACTTTATAAAAATTAATAGGAATTCATAAAATATTTTGGTCATTGTTCATGTGAATGCTGACGTTATTTTCCATAACATGCCCTTAATAAGTATATATAAAAAAAAGAAGTAAAAATGTATAATTATGCTCTTTAAATTGTTCAAATTTTTGAAATAATATTTAATTGTAAGTTTATTTTTAAAAAAAATGAGAAAAAATTCATATACAACAATATTTTGTTATAGATTATTTAACAATTATAATGAAAAATTGTATTTCATCTTTTTCTATTTCTTTAGGTTTTAAAGGCATCTTATTCTTCCTATAATTTGCTAAGGAATTCAAATTGAAGAACAATGTTTTCATCTAGTGTAAAATAGTGAAAAAAGAATGACATTATATTTTTGTTCTCTAAGCAAGCGAACATATTTATAATAAAATTTAGATTTATTTTATATATTAATATTCGAATGTGTCCATTTATTTATAATTATTATTGTTAACATTATTAACATTCTTATCGTTGCGCATTATTTGTTTCATTGTCATTAATCTGTGTATAAAAACACAAATTCAAGAATTTATTAAAAGTTTACAAGTACCAGCATACCAAATTTCAGCTCAGTAGGTAAAAAATTTCAAGTGTTCAAAATTATTTGTCAATTTAGACGTTTTCTAAATTTCTTACAATTATACATTTTTATTAAATTCTGTAATAAAACAGGTAAGTTGTTTTTTCATATAAAAAGTATTTTAAACATTATCAAAAGTTTATAGATTCTATAATAAAACAATATATTTTATAATTTTATAATCCACTATTACATCATTTTCAGTTCTCAAAAATTGTAAATATTGCAAAACTTTAAAAGCTTCAATTTTCTTGAAGAATATTAAAAAAAGTAAAATTATTTTATAATAATAATATTAAAAAAATAATATTATTTTAATAATAAAAATATTACTATTGATAATAATATTATTATAATAATAATTAATAATGATTAATATGATATAATAATGATTATAATAATGATTATAATAATGATTATAATAATGATTATAATAATGATAATAATAATAATTAATAATAATTAACATGATAAGTAGGTATCGAATTTATTATTTAAACTTTTGTTAAACAAATTCAATTTGTAGATCAAGATTTGTTAACTTTTTACATTTTTACATAAAGTTTACGAAAAAGTCTTTTCTCTTATGGGCATTCGTTAATAATTATGAAAATGCCAAAAGGAAACAGTAAACTAAAAAAATGAAGAAACATATTTAATTGTTTAACAAAAGAATAAAAAAAGTGTCATGAAATTTTAAAAATTTAAATTTGAAACTTGCGCCACAGAGTAGGTAGTGTCATCTATCAGCAAACTGCAGACTTAAATAATAAACGTGTTCTTGCTTTTTATATCCATAAAAATAAATTCCCACAAAATGAAAATTTTAATAAGAAAACCAATATTAAGTCTAATAATTAGATAGCCACGTGTAAAATTTGCATCGAGAACAATGCATTTGGCTTGAAATATTTTTAAAATCTGTAAAATAGAAAGCAAATATTATCCTTACATTTAAATTTATCAACAGTCGATACGAACACGAAGTGCATAAAAATCATTTTACTGAAAGATTTTTCTCATCAACTCTGCCCATCTGTGACATTATTTTATCCGTGGTTGCCCTCCCTAAATCCTAAAAGTGTTTTCCCGCGGATTTGATAAAGTTGACTGTTCGCGGTGTGACGTTGATAAGAGTTTTTAATTTATTTAAGTGCAAATTTATTTGTTTTTATTATTATATTTGTTATAGTCAATGTCTTCGACAATTTTTAAATCCAGATTCATTTGATCTACAAATCTAAAATAAATGTGAATAAACGAAGGTTATGTCAAGTTCAAACACGTCAAACTTTATCTAAAGTTTCTTTGTGTCCTTACAATCATATAAAAGTACGTGCAAGTTTTTTACACTTCTTAATTACAATAAAAATACATTTGTTACATGGTATTTTGTCTTTTGTGTACAGTATTTTCTTCATTCTTGGTGTCCTTGGAGCTAAAATAAATTAATAATCATGGAAGAACCTGCCAAGACCGAAGAATGCGAGATTGAAGTGGTTGCGCCCCCCAAAAAAAAGGCTTTGAAACAAGGTAATTTCATGTAAAATTTATTAATATTATTGGTGGTTATAAGAATAATTTGTTAATATTTGCGAAGAAACATATAGCTTTTGGATCATTTTATTTTACTTGATTTCGAAAGCCGTGAGAGTAAAACAATTTAAAAACGGCTGGATGATTAGAATTAAATAAATTAGAATCAACGGAATGTTTTTATTGTGATTAGATTTTGTTTTGACATATTTTATGTTCTTTTTGATAGTTTTCTGTTTTTATTAATTGTTTGTTGAAGTATTGTTTTATTAAAGTCATAATGAAATTGATTTTTCATATCGATTTTTATTTCAATATTTTTATCTATTTTTGTTTTTCTTTATTTTGCTTTGTCTTTCACTTGTTTATTTTACGAGAATATCAAGATAATAATAATTATAGGTATATACAGTAATTTTATAATAATAATAATAATAATAATAATAATAATAATAATAATAATAGCTGAATTATTACAATACTAATAGAATAATTATCGTTTTATTGATTTAATAGATTAATAGTAGGTTTCTTTTTTATTTTATTTTTTCTTATTTTAATTGGTTTTATTCTATTATTAATTACTTAATTTTTTGGTGTTTTATTTTATTATTTATTGTTATTGTTTATTATTATTGTTATTTATCTATTATTATTGTTATTTATTTATTATTATTGTTATTTGAATTAAAATTTGAATTATAATGGTTTTATTATTTACTTTGTTATATATATCTTAAATTAAAAAAAGAATGGATAAGCGCGAATATTATTTGAATAAAATTAATTAAAATGTTTATTATTATCTTTAACTAAAAAATCACATTAATGCACATATAAATAAAATTATTTTAACGTTAATATAACCTTTGGCAAAACTATTTTTTGAAAACAGTATCCAGCATATTAATAGTTGGTAAAAATATTTTCCTCTTCTTCTTCTTCTTCTTCTTCTTCTTCTTCTTCTTCTTCTCCTTCTTTAGTTTAAGATTTTTGAAAAAAAGATTATAGAAATGTTTCTAAAGTTCAGAACGTTTATTTGAACGAACTGTTTTCTCTTCGTTTTAATTTTTTAAAAATATACTTTTGTAGTGAAAACGGACAATTGTTTTTAAATTTTTTAAAAATAACATTTTTTAAAGAATTATTACATCAATAAATGTATATTCATTTCCTTAAAAATCCTATAAAATTACGCAATAATTTCGTTTTTTCAAATACACCTATCAAATTATTTCAATATCTGAAATTGCAATATTTATTTCATTAGAATGCAAGTAAGTAATTAAAATATAATTTCTAGTCTTAGAACAGATTTTATTGATTGAAATAAAATAAAATAATTTTTGTCTTTTTAGCACGATTGCCATTTTCAATGCTAAGTTCCGCGGAATCGCCAAACACAAACAAGAAACGCAAACTTGAATCTCCAACACCAGTAGAATGTAAAAGTCCAAAATTGGTGAAAATCACCACCAAAGAGAATTCATTCGACAGTTCAAAAGCAGAAAAAGCAGATGTTGTCAATTTAGATGAATTGGAGAATGGAAAGGCTAGTGAAACTTCAAACGAAAAAGTCGACGAACCTGCGGAAAAGGAATCTTCCAATATCAAAACTACCCCTAAATCTAGAACAAAAAAGCCCGAAGAAAAATCTGCAGTGAAATTGGGATCTCTCACTCGATTTCTCACCAAGACTGAGAGCAAAGACTCAACAGAAAATAAGGCTGAATCTGTTAAGAAAAACACGAAAACAGATGTTTCTAAAGAGTGCGAAGAATTGAAGAAACAGGATATTGAAGCTGATTCGAAAAACGAGTCGAAAAGTGTAAAAGTTTCAGAATCTGAGACAGAAAAGAAGAAAAATTCTGGAGAAGTATCCGAAAGGGAGAAAGAGGATTCCACTGTCAAAGAAATTTGTTTAAAATCAGAAAGTGACAAGGATGACAACTCACGCAGTGAACAAGACACACAGGAAATGGACATTTCAAAAATTGATTCCGATAGCGAAAGTTCAGAAGATGATCAGGGCACGGATCGTAAGACTGACGTTGATGAAACAGAAGAGAAAAAAGGGAATGTTGATGGAAATATAACGCCTACTACTAAAAGGAATGCTAATTTAAAGCAAAGGAAAATGACTCCGAAGCAGTTAGAAAAGCAAATTGAGAAGAAAAAGCGAGATGAAGAGAAGCAGAAACAAAGATTGGTAAGTTTATTTTGTTTTACACTTCTATTTTACTTTGCACTTTTATTTTACTTTACACTTTTATTTCATTTTACACTTTTATTTCATTTTACACTTTTATTTCATTTTACACTTTTATTTCATTTTACACTTTTATTTCATTTTACACTTTTATTTTACTTTACACTTTTATTTTCCTTAATTATTAAACTTGAATTTTGTTTAATAAACGTAATTAATTTTAGGAAAGAGAGAGAAAAAGAGAAGAAGAACGGGAAAGCCGTAAGAAATTGAAGGAAGAGAAAAAGAAAGAGAAGGACGAGAAGGAAAAAGTTGAGAGGGAACAAAAGAAAAAGGAAAAGGAACAGAAGGAGTTGAAGAAGCAAATGGAAATTGAGTATGTTTCCTAAAATGATAAACTTTTTATTTACCTTCAATATTTTACAATCTCTAAACTTCAAGGTTTCCACAAATCTGAAAAACATAGAAAATCTGGCATTCTCATGGAATCATGGAAATCTCATGGAATTTTCATTTATACCATGGAAATTTATTTTTTTTAATTCATTTCTTAACTTTATGATGTTCATGAATTTTTACAAAAAATTTATAATATACTTTTTCTACAAAAAAAACTTCAAAAAACTTTAAAATATTTTAAAATACTTAAAATGTGTATAAAATATTCCAAAATGATTAAAACAGCTTTAAATTGCTTCAGACGACTTCAAAATACTTCAAAATATTTAAAAATACTTTAAATTACTTTAAAATATTTCCAAATACTTCTCAATACTTCAAAGTATTTTAAAATACTTAAAATATCTCTAAAATATTTCAAAATGATGAAAACAACTTTGAATTACTTCAGACTACTTCAAAATACTTTAAAATATTTAAAAAATACTTCCCAATACTTCAAAAATACTAAGACTACTTTAAAATACTTCAGACTATTTCAAAATACTTCAGACTACTTCAAAATACTTCAAAATGTCTTAAAATACTTCAAAATACTTCAAAATGTTTTAATATACTTCAAAATATTTTAAAATACTTTAAAATATTGCAAAACACTTTAAAATATTTAAAAACACTTTAAAAAATTAAAAATATTTAATTCTATTTAAAATTACTTCAAAATACTTCAGACTATTTAAAAATACTTAAAAATATTTAAAAATACTTAAAACTGATCTAAAATAATATTTACTACTTGAAAATACTTGAAAATATTTTAAAATACTGCAAAATATTAGAGAACTTAAAAACATTTAAATATATTTAAAATTACTTCAAAATATTTCCAAATACTTCAAAATTCTATTTCCCAATATACTTAAGAATATTTTAAAGTAGTGCAAAATATTTAGAATCACTTCATAATATGTAAAAACACTAAAGAAAACTTACAAATATTTAAATATACTTAAAATTACATTAAAATACTTCAGACTACTTCAGAATACTCTAAAATATTTCCAAATACCTCCAAATACTTCAAAATATTTTAAAATACTTAAAATGATTAAATTAAAATGATTATTGTATCAAGGGCTGTAAAAATTATCAAATAAAAAAGAAATGTCTTTAAAAGATTCCAAAATGCTTATAACAATTTTAAATTACTTCAGGCTACTTTAAAATATTTAAAAATACTTAAAATTTCTTTGAAATATTCCAAAATATTTAAAAATACTTAAAATGTTTTTAAAATAATCCAAAATACTTTAAATGTTTTTAAAATATTCCAAGATACTTAAAATCTCTTTAAAATATTCCAAAATATCTAAAACTACTTTAAAATACTTAAGACTACTTCAAAATACTTCAAAATTTTTAAAGATACTTCAAAATAGTTTAGAGTATTTAAAAATATTAGTATTTTAAGTATTAATTAAAGTATGAAAAGATTTTAAAATGTTAGTTTTTTTAAAATAATTTAAGAATATTTAAAATACTTTAGAGAACTTCAAAATACTTCAAAATATTTAAAAATAGTGAACTTGAGTAATATAAATTCTATAGAAATCTATACTTGCAATAAGAGCATTAAAAAGCTTTTATTATTTCAAAAGTAATTTAAATTTTCAAAAAATATTGAAAAATTCATTTTTTGAACACATATACATTTATCATCAATCATCAATATATTTTTGAAAATGAAAAATGTGGCTTTGTTTTATTTTTCTCGTGAAAATCATGGAAAATTCATGGAAAGTTGTGAACAAAAATTCATAGAAACCCTGAAATTTCTTATTAAGGAAATGCCAAAGTTTTTTTTTACTTTTTATATAGTTTTTTTATAATTTCATATTGTTTTGTTTATAATTTTATATGGCTGTTTTATAATTTAATATGCGTTTTTAATAATTTATATAGTTTTTTTATTGTTTTATATATTTATGCATATAAAATATATCATAACTTTGAATCTCGTTGAAGTTCACTACGTTTTAGCAACGAATAAAAAAAAATTACCATTTACTTTATGTACATTTATTTATTTACTTTTTTTATTTATTATTTATTATTTACACGATCGATCAGGTAAAGAAAAAATAATTTTTTATGTGACAGAAATTAATATATCAAGCGGAATATTATAAAAAATGTTTAAATAAACAATTCTTTTTAATCTCTTTGAGATAAAAATGATAATAAGAAATGAATAGAAAAAGATGTTCAATTTACATCGTTGATCAAAAACGTGGACTTCAACTTTGTAAATTTGGCCGATTAAAAGTAAATTTTAAATAAAAAGTAAATTTAAAAAGAATAAAATAAATAATTTGAATTATATAATAATAATAATAATAATAATAATAATAGTAAAAACTTTATAGTAATAGATTGAAATAATTATGAAAATAATTGTATTTAAAAGGCAAATTTTTAAAATACAAAAATCTCTTTTAGGCAAAAGCAAAAAGAAAAAGAGGCGAAGAAGGAGGATCAACGGAAGCGTGAGGAAGAAAAGCGAAAAAAGGAAGAAGAGAAGCTTGAGGCTGAACGAAAAAAGCAGAAAGCTGCTTCGAGTTTTGTGAGCTTTTTTGTCGCTAAAAAGCCCTCGGAATCGAAAGCTGCCACTGAGCTAAAAACTGCGGTGAAAGAAAATTTTATGCCATTTGAAGTTAAAGCTGATATGAGGGTTGCACCCGTTTGTCGAAGAATTATAAGTGATGACGAAAGACGCTCATTTGACCAACATTGGGAGAAACAATCTTCAGAAAAAGTCAATTTATATTTGGGCGAATTAAAAAGCAAAAAAGTCCAAACGAGAAAGGATGGAAAAACTTGGCCTCATGAAATAAAAGGAGATAATGATGATGATGTCGTGATAATAGGTAAGATAAATGCATGCTTATTTTGTTTTTTCACTTCTTTTTCATTTTTCATAAACGAGAAAAAAACTTTGCAAAATTTAGCCTCATGTAAATCACATTTGTAATTTCAGATAATTTTGAAAATAATCCGTAGATTGAAAATTTAAAAACAAAGTGATTTAAATTTTCACAGAAGTTTTGACGTCAAACTTAGTTACCAACAAAGTTTTCAAAGAAGTGGAAAAGAAGAAATATAAAAATAAAAAAGTAGAACAGAAATGAAAAATTGTAGATTAATTTATTTATTTAGAAAAATAAGAGATAGTGAATAGAGTGAATAACGGTGTTTTTCAATTTCACAGAGAATGAAAATGAAGGAAATTACAACGTTGTAGATCGGGGGAATGTAACTTTGGAGAAACATCGTGCAAAGCTCCTAATGTTCACCGAAAATCGACGGCCTCCGTATCGAGGAACTTGGAGAAAGAAAAGTTCTTTCATCACGCCACGAAAACCATTCGGAAAAGATAAGGTAAGTTTCTATCAAGATATTTGCATTTTTCGTCCAACAAAAATTCCTTCCACTTCTTGATATTATCTATTTAGCCAAGAAGTAAACAAAATTGTTTTGGAAATATTGGCCAAAAACCTTTTAATTAAATTTTAATTAAAAATTGCTTTTCTTTTCTTAAATCTCGGAAAGCGAAATTAAAGTTGGAATCTACTATTAGCTTTTTCTATTAAGACGTTAAGCAAATGATTATTGTACGTTTTTATTGATAAGGAAATCATTACAATTCTAGTTTCAGTCTTTCAGCAATGAAAAATTGAATCGTTTTTCGAAAACGGTGATTTAATTGGAAACCGAATTCGAGAGATACATATTCTTTCTGGCAAATAAAATAATTGTCCATATTTGTATTTATTCCTTCTCTGTCGGAATTTTTTATTTATTTTCAAATGCAGCTTGAAGTTTTATTAAAATTTTTTTTTATTTTTAGTTATTCGTTGTCAGAAAGATGAGACAACAGAAGTCAATTTTTATAATTGTTTCTTCAACAGGTTAATGATTGAAATTTTAGTGATCAAGAATTTCGAGATTCGATCATTAATTGCAAATTGTACGGCAATTAACATTGGATTTAATAATTTACATTAATTTCGAGGATTGGAACTAATTTCAATTTTGAATTCCATTTCTCGAAAATTTATTTTTTGAATCAGTTCTTAATTGAAATCCGTCTAAATGGTTTTTATGTTAATTTTGTAGAAAAGTTTAATTACGATTTATTTAATTCACAGTTAATTTAAATTGTTATAAATTCTTCTTATTATAAATTATTCTGTATGTTTAGAAAGTCTGATTTTATTATTTCAATGATTATAAATTAAATTCTGTATGTTTATAAAAAGTCTGATTTTATTATCTAAATGATTATAAATTAAAGTCTGTATGTTTAAAAAGTTTGACTTTATTATTTAAATGATTATAAATTAAATTCTGTATGTTTAAAAAGTCAGATTTTATTATTTAAATGATTATAAATTAAATTCTGTATGCTTAAAAAGTTTGATTTTATTATTTAAATGATTATAAATTAAATTCTGTATGTTTAAAAAGTTTGATTTTATTATTTAAATGATTATAAATTAAATTCTGTATGTTTAAAAAGTCTGATTTTATTATTTAAATGATTATAAATTAAATTTTGTATGTTTAAAAAGTCTGATTTTATTATTTAAATGATTATAAATTAAATTCTGTATGTTTAGAAAGTCTTATTCTTATTTGATTTGATTAGTCGAAAATTTGATTTGATTAAAGTCAAATGAGAAATGAATTCTATTTAAATTTCGACAAATTAGAGTATAAATCATCAGAAGTTTGAATCGTTTGAAATTAGACAAATTCAGGTTTCCTTTGAATGTTTAAAACTTTCGGTTTCTGGAATTACGAGCTATTAAAATGTTCATCAATGGAAATTGTTATTTGCAGTAATTTTTATTTACATTGAAATTTGTTCTTTTGTACATTCTCATAAAAAATGAGGAGTCAGAGTTTTATGCAGTTTGTAGCTTTTGTAACTTTTGTAACTTTTGTAACTTTTGTAACGATTGTAACTTTTGTAACTTTTGTAACTTTTTTTTTTATTTTTGTTCTTTTGGATTTTTTGCAGCTTTTGCAATGTTTGTAACTTTCATAACTTTTGTACTAAAATATTTTTGTATCTTTTTTCATTTTGTAGCTTTCATAATTTTGCAGCTTTTGTAACTTTGCAGCTTCTGTAACTTTTGTCCTTTTGTAACTTTTTACTTTTAATTAATAATTTTTCGTCCCGAAATTAAACTATTTTAAATTTGATTTTTTTTGTAATTTTTCATTCTTTTTTGTAACTTCTGTAACTTTTTTAATTTTTGTAATTTTTGTAACTTTTGTAACTTTTATAACTTTTGTAACTTTGGTAACTTTTTTAACTTTTGTAACTTTTGAAGCTTTCGTAATTTTTGTAACTTTTATCATTTTTGTAGCTTTTGTACCTTTTGTAACTTTTTACTCTTGATTAATAATTTTTCGTCCTGAAATTAAACTTTTTTTAAATTTGAAATGTTTGTCATAATATTTCATTTTTATTTGTCATGCTTGTTATAAACTTTAAAAGATACTTCATTCATAAAATTCATTTATTCAATTTTCCTTTCATTTAGTTCAAAACGTAACATATAAGTATAACTGCCGCAATCAGAATCACTTGAGAAATTTTAGTGATTTTTCTAGAAGGCACGATTCACAATGTTTTTCTCTTTATTATTTATTATTGTTATTATTCTTATTATTATTCTTATTATTATTATTATTATTATTATTCTTATTCTTATTAATATTCTTATTATTATTCTTATTATTATTCTTATTAATATTCTTATTCTTATTAATATTCTTATTATTATTCTTATTATTATTATCATCATTATTATTATCATTATTATTATCATTATTATTATCATTATCAGTATTATTATCATTATTATTTATACATAGAAGTTGAAGTAGAGTATCGAAATTTTATCACTGTCTACAAATACTTTGTTTTTTGCTTAACGAAGACAAAATGAGCAGACGATTTATCACTTAAACATTTACTCGAATTCGGATAATAAAATAATTCTTAATACACTATGTAGCTAGAGTCTTATACCTAGAGTCTTAATATAGATAGCTAGAGTTCAATAATATTCTAAATAGCTAGAGTCTCATAATATACTATATAACTAACGGCTCTGAAGTTCGCAACTTTTTTTTTCGTTTACAGAACATGAAGAAACAAATTTTTTTGTGTACAAAAAATGAAGCAACAAATGTTTTCCTTTTCAAAAAACGAAGACACAAATTTGTTCGTTTACAAAAAATGAAGATACAAATTTTTTCGTTTACAAAAAATGAAGATACACATTTTTTCGTTTACAAAACACGAAGAAACAAATTTTCAAAAACTATTTTCCTAGAAACTATTTGCAATTTTTTAAAAATATTTCAAATAGAGATGATTTTATCACTCTTGAATAATTTACAATATCTATTTACAATTTCCAAAAATTCCCGTTCGCTCTTTCTTGAAAGTCCATAAATAAATACTCGACTTATGAGCAAGTGAATAAAAATGTCATTTTCATTGATTATTAATTTATTCATATTCACTGATATATTAAACATTGCATTCTTTTCCGTAGATGAAAAAATGTCGCAAACTTGAGTATCATGAGTCTTATAATTTACATTCAAATTCATGTTTACCTTTCTTTCTTTAAATTTGAAAAAAGTTTGAAATGAAAAAATGAAATTTTTTGAAATCTGAAATGAAATGAACGGAGAAATTTGGAATGCATATGTGCATTTGAGTGTACTAGACAGCTAGAGTTTTTGCATTTGGCACTTTGTCAGGCATCTTTGAGTACATAATTGATACTGATGCTTTTCTCTTTGGCAAATTTCGTTCATCCAGATTCGTTAATTTTTCACTGGAAGTAAATTCACCTTGGATGCGCGAAAATTTCTTCCCCCTTGAAACATGGCGAAAGAATTCTTTCGATGAACCTTCCGATGTTTCGCCAAATGATCGCTTCTTGCAAATCGCTTGGTGCAAAGTTCACAGGGATAAGGTTTCACTCCAGAATGTGATCTTCTGTGCCTAGCTAGTTCGTCAGATCGACTGAATCTCCAGCCACATCCGGCCCAAGTGCAGGCGAATGGCTTCTCCCCTGTGTGTCTTCGAAGATGCGCCTTCAGATGTGAAGCTTTTGCGTAAACCTAGCAGAGTCATTAATTTCAATTAATAATTATTTAGCAACTTTTTTTTATTAAGGATTTTGATTTGATTAACGTAAACTCAAACTGTAGTGTTTATAACCAAAGCCGAAAATGCAAATAAAATAAAGCTAAAATTTCGAAAGATAAAAAATATGGATTAGAAACAAAAAAATTAGCATAAAAAATTAGATTTGACCGAAAAGTGTTGTTAAATCATTACACGTAACAAGAAATTTAATTAATCATAAAAAAATATCGCTTCTATAACATTTTTTAAAAATGATTCGATTTGTTTTTTCTTTAAATATCATAAATTCAATTTCAATTTTCCACTTTGTCTTCATAAAATTTCTATTGATTAAAAAATTGCTTAAAACTAACACAGTTTTATTTAATTATTTAATTTCATTATTTTATTTAATTACTTTTCTGAATTCCATTTTTTCAGACGATAAAATTCTAGGAAAATAAGACCAAAGTGAAGTAATTTTGCCAATTTTGAATTTAAATATGTTTGAAAAAGTATTTTTTAAAAGATTTTTTAAGTAAAATAAATTTTGTCAGTTTTGTAATTCGAAATAATAGATGCCAATTTTATAAGAAAATTAAAATTCAAAAGAAATTAGAAATATTTGTTTAAAATTGAAATGTTATTCTTATATCTTTATACGTAGATTTTGGATTTGCTGTTATTAAATGTGGACTTGGATTTTGAATTTTTAATACAATTTTAAATATGTGAGATTGTTTTAGATTTATGACATTTTTCTGGTATTTTTTAAAATTAAAGTAGAAAATTGTCTTAAGAATCGGTCATGACATTTTACTGACTAAAACTAAAAAAAAAAAAAGAATGACAATTTTATTTATTATAATAATAAAAATGATAAATAATTAATATTTATTATAATCATTATTATTATAAAAAAAATAATAAAAAGAAAAAGTATCCGACCTGTAAAATGTTTTTTAAATAAAATAAATTATTTGTTATAATCAAATATAAAATTTTTTTCGCTCAAAAGAAAGACAATTTTAAAATAAAACTTGTTCGATATTGAAAATGTATTAATTTTCACATTATTGGTACATAAATATAATTGACTTTTTTAGCAAAATTCAAAATATTCTGTATCTGTGTGTTTTTAGAAACAGTACAATTTTAAAAAAATTTATTTCGATTTTTTTTGTAAATAACATTAAATTTATAATTTTTATATTTTACATATGATGTGATTTTGATAAATTAAATTCGTTATATAATAATTTAACCAAGATTTTTACTAAATTTAATTATAAAATAAATAAATATAAATAATAAAAATAAATATAAATAATACAAATAAATATAGATAATACAAATATTATAAATAATACAAATAAATATAAATAATACAAATAAATATAAATATTTATAAACAAAAATAAAATAAATAAATGAATATTTCAAAATTTTATGAAATTTATTTTATTTATATTTTTATTTCGCTATAAAAACTACTATAATCGTCGCGTATAATATTTCAAATGTTAGAAATATTTCTTTTTTAATTTGAAAGCCTTGCAATAATTAAGGGTATGTGATTGAAAGTGACGTCAGTAGTCATGTGGTCTGTAACCAAAAATTTGGGAAATTTTTTTAAAAAATTCAAGCGTGAAAGATTTAGTATTCTCCAGTAAACGAAAATTTCAATGTAGAATGAAGTTCAAGAAAATAAATATTATGTAATTTAAAAAAGAAAACATTTTTTAAAAACGTTTTTCAAACAAATTTTCTTTAATCCATACTTTTGAATCCATACTAAATGTTTTCTTTAAACAATTTATTAAGCAATGATATAAAATTTAATTTAAAAGAAAAAAACGTTTTAATAATCTCTTAAGTATCTTTTATTTGATTAAAAGTTGACAATTTTAGTTTAAAAAAAAAATCGGGAAAATCGTGCTCTCAGATCCAGGAATTTAGAAACACCAGTTCGCTAAACACACTGCATTTATTTACAGTTGTTTAATTATTATTTGAATGAATTCGGTTGTCAAATTAAAATTTTCCGAATTAACCAACATTTTCCAAATTCCAGTTTTATTATTCCGAAATCAATTCTATTCCTAAATTACAATTTTCTAAATTCCATTTCTAAATTACAGTTTTCAAGTTCATTTAATTATTTCAATTATTAATATTAATTTCAATTAATAATTGCTTAGAAACGTCTAAACGAATTAATTGAAAACTTGAATAAATTATGTAAAATAAATAATATAAAATAAAATAAACCTGAATTAATTTAAAGTCGAATTCTTTTTTAATTTTCTAATACAAATTTTCTAATAAATTTTCTTGTTTTAAAATGTGTTTAGTCTCAAAGTAAAGCATCATATTTTCTGGATTTTTTTTTGAAATATTACCTTAACGCAGCCATCGTAAGTGCAAGGAAAGCAGCGTTCTTCAGACATTTGCGAGAGATTTCGATTTGTATAATCGTGAGTTGCTAAAGCAGCATCTGCAGATGATGCTAGTAACGGGTTGTTTTCTTCCACATGATTGTTGTTGTAGTCTGCAATCAAGAGCAACAAACCACTCTTTTCAAAATTTTATTTTTCACCCAAAATTATCTTCAATTTTTGTCGTTTTTTATTTTTTTTTTGTTTAAATTAAAATAAATTAAAATAAATTAAAATAAATTAATTAAATTTCAAAATTCCATTTAAAATTGTTGAACTTTATTTTTTTTATAATTTATTAATTGAAGGAAATATTATAATTTAATTATTTAAATCTTTAATTTTTATTATTTACTGCTTTTATATCTTCCATTTAATTTTTTTTTCTATGCGTGAGGCGCCCCAAGAAACTGAGAGAACTTCTGAGAGGTTTTTAATTGGTCAAGGCTTTTTTTAAATGTTGTCAAATTATTTTAAAAATTATGTTTACATTTGCATATGATTTTTATTATTATGATTATGATTATTATGATGATGATGTCATTATTATTATTATTATTATTATTATTATTATTATTATTATTATTATTATTATTATTATTATTATTATTATTATTATTATTATTATTATATTAATGTACCTATTTCTGTAGAACTTAGAGAATCTTCGAGTGTCCTAAGGTCAATTCCGAGAACCAACAAGGGCTCGTCGTGTTGAAGAGGTTGTTGAGGTTTTGGTAAAGGAAGATGCAAAAATCCTTCGCATCCTGGAGTACAAAGGGGCGTCCTTTCTGGAAGTCCTGTGTTCCATTCTCGGTCTAAACACCAATCCAATTCTGTGTCTAGTTCGCTCAATTCACTGAAACAACCTGTGACAAAAAATTCAAATTATTCAAAAATTATTCAAATTATTCAAATTATTCAAATTATTATTTAAATTCAAATTATTTCAAAAGTTTTTTTGCATGAGTTGAAAAATTAACAATAAAAAAAATGTGTCGAAGAAAGAGACCTTTGTACTACTTCGTGGGGACCTTAGAAGCAAACGATTGTAGGTTATGTTTGATGCCAGTTTCAACTTAAATAATGTTGATGATTAAATTTTAAATTAAAATTCTGTTCTTTTTAATTTTTCTAATTTTTTATCGTATTTTTTTTAAAAAAATATTTTTCTTTGTGGTCAAAATCTTCTGTTTCTACCTTTTTGCAAACATTTATTTCATACTCTTTTGAATTGAAATTTAAAGCCTACAGTTAAATTTGAAATTTCGAAAATTTTACACAATTTGTAAATTTTTTGAAATGGTTTAATCAACCTTTAATTTTTCTTGTTCTCTGAATGCAGATTATTAAGAACAAGAGATAACATGCGATTAAAAGTGTGTCTAGTTCACAGCGTTTTTATCACACTTTATTTTGCTTTATTTTTAAACTCTCAAGAATGTCCAATTACATAATTTAATTTCGGAATTTACAGTTTTAGTTAAATTGTGTTGTAATTAAAATTTTTATTATTGTGGTAAAATAATGCTTTTTTATTATTATGGTAAAAATACTTTTTTTATTTTTATGGTAAAAATGCTTTCTTTATTTTTATGGTAAAAATACTTTCTTTATTTTTATGGTAGAAATGATTTTTTTATTATTATAGTAAAAGAGTGTTTTTTATTATTATGATAAAATGCTTCTTTTTTACTATGGTAAGAGAATATTTTTTTATTATTGTAAAAGAATGATTTTGCCATATAATAATCAAAATTTTCAAAACTCACTGGAGGAAGTTAGGGTATTTGTTGTCCAGTGGCTCCATTGGACTTCCGGTGAATATGTTAAATCTGTGTAGCACTCGAGTCCATTGTTTGTTAAATTAAACGAACTGTCAGTAAATTCGGAATAATCACTGAGAGGCGTTGTACAAGAATTTTCGTATTCGTAGGAAAAATTTGTCGTAGGTGATTCTAATTGCTTTTCATTAAGGACTTCCATATCCAACCCCAGCGCCGAAAAAAGCAGTTCATCTGTCATCTGCAATCGGAAAAATATTCCATTATTAAACAGAAAAATTATCAAAAAACGTGACACTTTTTATTACAGTAAAAATCACTTCACCACTTTTTATTATAATCAACAATGTGTGAACATTCGTCGTTTTTAAGATTCTAAATTAATATTCTCTTTCGAATTTACGAATTGTGAATTTACAAATCATGTTTATAAATTTCATCTATTTAAATTTATAAATTATATTCATTTCCATTTGTAATTTTCATCTATATTTAAATTTATAAATCAAGTAGATTTGAAGTTATAAATTAAGAGATTTCAATTTACAAATGAAGTAGATTGCAATTTACAAATGAAGTATATTTTAAATTATTAAAAGAAAAAAAAAATTATTTATAAATTATTCAAGGAAAAACATTTTAAAATGTTGCAAATAGTCAAGAAAAAATATTTGGCAATTATGCAAGAAAAATAATTAAAAAATGATGGAATTATTCAAGAAAAAAATTTAAAAATGATACAATTATTCAAGAAAAAAAATTTTTAAATTATACAATTATTCAAGAACAAAATTTGAAAAAATGCATTTATTAAGGAAAAAAAATTGAAAATAATGCAATTATTCAAGAAAAAAAATTCGAAAATGATGCAAATATTCGAAAAAGTAAATTCAAAAATGATGTAATTATTCAAGAAAAAAATTGAAAATGATGCAATTATTCAAGAACAAAATTTTAAAAATGATGCATTTATTAAGGAGAAAATTATGAAAATGATACAATTATTCAAGAACAAAATTTTGAAAATGATGCATTTATTAAGAAAATTTTGAAAATGATACAATTATTCAAGAAAAATATTTCGAAAATGATGCAAATATTCGAAAAAAAAATTTGAAAATGATGAAATTAAAAGAGATTTACTAAACAAAATCTAAAAAAACTAGATTCAATGAAAAAATAATTATTATGGCTTTATTTAAACATTCATTAGAAATTCCGAGAAACGAAAACAATTAATTTTATCATTTACTTTTTCATTGTAAAAGTATATTGACTTATTTCTATTTGAAAATAGTTTTTCTTTTTGCAATTATACGGAAACCAGTTATCGACGGGTTTAAAGTGTGCTGGTGATAGGCAATTTTCTATTATTTCTAACAAGAATAATGACATTTTTGTTTTAATGACTAAGAACGCGTGTGAACTTGCACGTCACTCGATTAGACATGCGATCGCCGTATGTGGCAAAAATAATCATTATGAATTACGCGCTTTAATCTCCGCGAAACAAAGTCATTGCTGCCACATTGTCGACCTTTCTGATATTTCATGACATTCACGATTGAATTTTCTTTGCTCCCGGGAATCAGTAATTAATAATCAAGGAAAATCTTTCATTTCGTATCACAATGTTTTACTCAAAATTATCACATCTTGGACATTAATAACGTTGAACAAACACTCGAACAAACAAAATTTATGTAAATTAGTTTATGCGTTTTTTCGTCTTTGTTCAATTTTTTCAAAATCGACTGAAACATTTTTTTAAACTCACTTTGCGTAATCTAGGGTAA
This sequence comes from Ganaspis sp. Gsp50, assembly GCA_011057455.1. Lineage (NCBI taxonomy): Eukaryota > Metazoa > Arthropoda > Insecta > Hymenoptera > Figitidae > Ganaspis > Ganaspis sp. Gsp50. The sequence goes on from WNHD01002011.1 coordinate 25,643, forward strand.
TGTTTAAAAATTATAGCAAACGATTTTGAGACATTAAATTATTTATGTTTTTGAAACATCAAATTATTTATGAAACATCAAATTATTTATGATACATCAAATTATTTACGAAACATCAAATTATTTACGAAACATCAGATTATTTTTGAAACATCAAATTATTTGGAGCATTTTCATTTTTTTTTTAATAATGTAAAATCGAATAGAAAAAAGTTATCAATTGTTTGAATATACAAGTTTTTTTCAATTAATTAAACAATAAATGTATTTTATTTATTTACTAAAGCACCTTTTAAAATTTCAAATTAATTCTTTTCATTATTTATTCGTGTTTCAAAAATTTCCACTACAAAATGTATAATTATTTTTATTATTGTGTTTATTTTTTTATATTTTTAAATTCGGTCAAATTACTGTGTTAATTTTTGTCTATTTTAAATTTGGTCAAATTATTGTGTACATTTTCCTAAATTTTTCAATTCGGTCAAATTGCTGTGTCTATTTTTTGGTACTTTTAAATCCAGTCAAATTAGTGTGTTAATTTTCTTATATTTTTTTTTAAATTCAATCAAATTATTGTGTTAATTTTTTAATATTTTTAAATTCGGTCCAATTATTATGTGTATTTCTTATACTGTTTTTTATCTTTTTAATTTTTGTTTTATTTTTTTACCATTATATTTATTGCTTTATTTTCGCAAAATTATTATATTTGTTTTTTATAATTTAGAATTTTGCCAACTAATAAACTTTCAAGTTGTTTGCATTCAAAATTTTTACATTTTTATGTGTTTAGACGTTTGTATCTTTTATAGTGAAATTAATCATTTAAATTTATTCTTGTTGCCAGAAACATTTTTAATATTTTTTATCTTTGCAATTTTAGTGTCCAAATTTAAAATTTTTTTCAATATTTAAGCTTTTCAATTTGTTTTTAAAATTTCAAATCATTTTCGAATACTTTAAGTTAAAAACTCTGTAAAATTTATTTTCAAAAAATATTATTATAATTATATTTGTGTCGCACTCAGAAAAAAGGGATCTTAGAAGCGAACGTTTATAGGTTATGTTTGATAATTTCAACTTGATTAAAGATTCATTTTTAATTTTTTAAAATCAAAAGGAGTTTTTTATTAATATTTTATGTAATACTATTTTGTAATATTATTTTGTAATATTATTTTGTAATATTATTTTGTAATATTATTTTGTAATACTATTAATAAAATTAGTTTTTGACTGCAAATAATTAAAAAGAAGGCTTTAATCAAGCTAAAACTATCATCAAACATAACCCACAATTTTTCCCTTCTAAGGTCCCTTTCTTCAGTCACATATACTTTTATAAATTCTTTTGGATATCAACAATTTTTTATTATTAAATTTTTAACATTTTCATTTTGTTTCTATGGACTCTTTTTTTATTTGTTTATTTTTTCACATTACTCATTAAAATAAATAAAAAATAAATAAATGGTCAAAAGCCCTTTATTTTTACTTTAAACTTTATTTCTTTCATAGTTGTTCTACAGTTTTATATTCAGTTTTTTTTAGTAGTTTTCGACTTCTAAACATTTGTTATTGGACATTTTGACTTGAACCTTGAAATGTTTTGACATAAAATAAAAATTGTTGAAACTACCATTTTTTTATCCCGTTAATTGTTTTTGTTTTTGAACTATTTAATTATTCAGTTTTTAAAATTCGTTAGGCCAAGAAAATCCTTTAAAAATCAAGCGTTTACTTAAATAATTAAAAAGTTTTTTTTAATATTTCTTTACAAATTTTTTCACTTTTAGAAGATCTAGAAATATTCGATTATTTTCAAATTGTCGTCCTTTTAAATGATTTTCAATCTCATGCTTAATGAGAAGGTACAGAATTTTAAATAAAAAAGTTTACTGTAGATTGATTTAAATTTATTTTTTTAATTATTTATAATTTTCAGTAAACTTTGATTTTAGTAAATAATTTTTTGTAGTCAACTTTTTGCGGTATTAGTTTGATAAAAAATCGCACATTTTGAATACTTTCTCATTATTGATGAGAATGTAAAAATTGAAAAATTCACTAAAATTTCTTAGTTCAGCATTATTTCGCAAGCATTTTTAACGAAGTGAAGTTGGTTGAAAAATTAAAGCTTGTCACGTGGCAGCGCTAGTGGTCTTTAAAATGAAAACAATGCTCTAAAATTTGTACAGCACTGTAAAAATGCCATTTGACATCTTTGTCAATAAATTTATTTGTCAATAAAAAATTCTACTTTCTTTCAAACGTCACGCATTACTCACGTTGAAAGTAGAACTGTCCTCAATCATTTTTTTTTAAATCAACTTGAAATTTCCAAACTTAAAAAAAAAAACACAAACACTCGAACTTGTTTATCACTCGTCAATAAACGATTTTCATAAATAATTATTTAAATTCTTACACGAATTTCTTATAACGCCAAAATTGAAAAATTATTTATTATTATTGACACAAAAATTAAAAAACATTTAGCATCATTAATGGCACAAAAATTAAAAAATATTTAGCACCATTAATGGCACAGAGATTAAAAAATATTTGTCACCATTAAGAATATTAGAAAATTTTCATCATTGACACAAAGTTTAAAAATTATTGTTCATCAATGACAAAAAGTGCAAAAAATGTTTGTGATTATTGCGAATTATTTTTTTGATAAAGTTTTTTTTCCAAAACTGAATAAAGTTTGTTGCAGCTGTTGGCCGCTGGGATTAAATTGAAAAGCCGAAGAATGCGCGTTAGAATGTTTGGTAGCATGAGAAGAATAAGGGTACCATCTCGCACGAGGGTCGTTTAGAAACTGGAGGATTCGTCAGGAATCCAAGGAGAGATGATGTCGCTTAGAGATTTGTGATATCGCGTTTGTACCACACGGTGCTGTCACCATCGTCTCCCCTGGGACCAGAAACGTCCAGGCTGAACCCAGATCTGGGGAACCATGAGACTCCAGACGCGTGGTACCATCGTCGCTCCAGTCTGCTAATTGGCGAATTAATTTGCAATATTTACGAGCAGGATTTCTTGATAATATTGCTCTTGCATTTCATTATCTTCCCCAGATAATCATTAATTCACATCTGTCATTTATAAGACGGCTGCCAACTTTAAATTCAACCAACTCATCTTCGTAAAATATTAGAATCAATTCTTCAATATTAGAGAAACTTTTTATAAAGAGTTTTATTTCTATTTTTAACACCGGCCAAACGGTCCATTTTTTGGACATACATTTTTTTTCAAATCATTCTACCCAAAAAACAATTACTGGGTAAACCAATTACTTTACAATGCTTTACAATACTTTACAATACTTTACTTTCTACAATTCTGGAAAACATGGAAAACCTGGAATTCTCATGGAATTTCGTCATTTTTCATGGAATCATGGAAATCTCATGGAATTTTAATTTATAACATGGAAATTTATTTTTTATTTTTCTTTAGAGAACTTGTTCTTACAGTGTTTTTACAAAAAAAAAAATTAAAAATACTTGAACATATTTAAAGATACTTACAATTTCTTTAAAATATATAAAAATACTTAAAACTACTTTAACATACTTCGGTTACTTGACAATATTTATAAATTATCCAAAATATTTGAAATCTTTTAAAAATACTTAAAATTATTTTCAAATATTTACAAATTCTTCTTAATAATCCAGAATATTTTTAAATATTTCCAAATTCTTCTTAATATTCCAAAATATTTTAAAATACTTAAAAATACTACTTTCAAATATTTCAAAAAACTTAAAATTACTATTAAATATTTCTCACCTACTTTCCAATACTCTAAAACATTTAAAAATACTTAAAAATATTTAAAAACACTTAAGAATACAAAAACATATTTAAATGTACCTACTTGAAATTATTTAAAAATATTTTCAAATACTTTCTAATACTTCAAAATATTTTAAAATACTTCAAAATATTTAAAAACACAGAAAAATAATTAAAATTACTATAAGATATTTTAAAATACTACAAAATATTTAATAAATACTGTAATTTATATTATTGGTTGTATGTTCTTTTCGCCTATAATTGACATTACATAATTATGTACTTTTGCATTTTGTTAGGGCATTGCCCGTTTATAAGAATAAATTAAATTAAAAGCACTTGAAAATATTTAAAAATACTTAAAATTATTATAAAATATTTCTTAATACTTTCCAATACTTCAAAGTATTTTATAATACTTCAAAATATTTTATAACACTTCAAAATATTTTTAAAAAACTTAAAAATACTTCCAATTATTTCACATACTTACAATTAATTTAAAATACTTCAGAATCCTCTATAATACTTTAAAATACTCTAAAAGATTTCAAATTATTCAAAGTATATAAAAATATTAGTATTTTAAGTATTAAATAAAGTATAAACAGATTTGGAAATATTTGTTTCTTCTTAATATTTTAAAAGTATGTTATTATACTTCGGACTACTTCAAAATTTTGCAAAATATTTAGAAATGCTTCAAAATATTTAAAAATACATCAAAATGTTTAAAAATTCCCAATACTTTAAAATACTTCAAAATTTTTCAAAATCCTTTGTATTAGTTTAAAATAATTTAAAAGTTTTAAAATTAAAAACAACGGTATAGAGTAATTTAAATTCTACAGAAAATTATTTTTTGAAAATTATTTCAAAAGTAATTTAAATTTTTACAAAATATTGAAAAATTCATTTTTTAATTAACAAATACCGTAAAAAATATCATGAAAATAAAATAACAGGATTTTCGCAAATCTGGAAAACCTGAAATTCTCGAGGAATTTCATTATTCCTCATGCAATCATGGAAATCTCGAGGAATTTTCATTTATAGCATGGAAATTTATTTATTCTTTTTATTTAATTTCTTTACAGTATGATGACTATTAAGTTCTACCCAAAGTAATAATATACTTTATTTTATGGAAAAAAAAATTAAAAATAATGCAAAATATTTGAAGATACTTCACATTTTTTTAAATGTTTAAAAAAACCTCAAATAGGTATTTCTAAATACTTCAGACTACTTCAAAATATTTCCAAATATTTATATATTCTTAAAATTACTTTTATAAGGGTGTCTACTAACCGGGAAAACCAGGAAATAACCGGGGTTTTTTTTAACCGGGGAAAACCGGGAAATAGCCGGGAATTTTTTACCAAACCGGGAAATTTTTAAAAACATAAAGTCCTTTTTTTCTGTTTATAAATAAAATGTTTTAAAAAAATTATATGTACGTTAAGAATTAAAGTTATATGTAAAATATATTTTAAATAAAGAATAAAGTAAGTTAAAAAAATTTATTTGTGTAAAATAAGCGTAATATTTTAAAATGGAAAAAGTAATTCTTTGTAGATAAAAATGTATGTTTATATTTTAAGTAATTCAGTTTTGACAATGGAAAATGAATCGGGAAAAAATTAAAAAGAGAGCGGGAAAAACCGGGAAATGACCGGGAATTTTGTTGGACAAAATATAAAGGATTTTGAAGTATTATACTTCAAAATCCTTTATATTTATATAAAAGACGTTTTAAAACTTCAAAACATTTAAAGATATTTTATATCTCTTTAAAGTGACTGAAATACTCCAGAATGCTTAAAAAAACTTCGAAATATTTAAGAATACTTAAAATTAGTTTAAAAATTTTTCAGATACTTTCCAATACTTCAGAATATTTTGAAATACTTCTATATACTTAAAAAAACTTAAAAATAATACATAATATTGAAACGTACTTAAAATTACTTTAAAAATCTTTCAAATACATACTTTTAAATCATCTATTTTAATTGAAAATACCTTAAAAGATTTCAGGTGTTTAAAGGTATTTAAAATTTCTTTAAAGTATTTAAAAATACTTAAAATTAGCCAGGTGAATACGAGTTATTCTAATTAAGTCGGCTACGGACGCAAGTTAGAAGGAAGGGATGGGAACTTATAGAAAAGAATTGCTGGGTTTATAATATGAAGAAACTCGAAAGGGAATACATGGAGGAATAATAAAATTAAAAAAATACTTAAAATTACTTCCAAATATTTCTAAATACCTCCCAATACTTTAAAATATTTTAAAATACTTCAAAATATTTAAAATTACTTAAAATTGTTTTACAAAACTTTAAAATATCTCAGAGTATTTAAAAATCCTATAAAATATGTTAAAATACTTTAAATTACTTTAAAATTTTTGCAATTAATTCACAATATTTCAAAATATTTAAATATACTTAAAATTACTTTAAAATACTTTAAAATACTTTAAAATACTCCAGAATACTTTATATTACTTTAAAATATTAAAAAAGAGTTCTAAATATTTAATGATATTTCAAAATAGTTCGAAGTATTAAAAATATTAGTATTTGAAGTATCAAATAAAGTTCAAATAGTTTTTGAAAACTAAGTTTAAAGAAAAAACACAAAATGTTAAATAATTATTATTTGACAACACATTTTGGCCCAAAACAATTCTCTTTTTTTTTTCTTTTTTTTGAAAATTGTATAACTGGATCTTTTGAAATTTGTTAAAATCAATTTTAATTATATTTTTATTCTATATTTTAGTTTGTAATTAAACTATTGTTTAGTTTCAGTTTATGTCAATGAGTTGAACACCCTTAATGCAAAAAAGTAGCAAATTTTTTTTACGTTTTATTTATTTATTCATGTTTGATTTATTTATTTACATTTTATTTATTTACAAGCAATCCCCGCATGTTTTATAGTTTTTAAACACAAAATACTAAGTTAAAATAATTTTTTGTTAAAAGAACAACTTAGCACTAACTTAAAGTCCACAAAAATCTTTCTCTAAATCATCGATTATATAAATTATTAGATTACAAATTAAATTGATTTTAGTAATAATTGAGAAAGATGGTATTGAAAAATTTGTTGCGTGCGATTTTTTGTTGATAACATTATTTGAAATAGAATGATGTTTTTATTTAGTTTATACATGTTATTCACAATTAATCACTTCGGAATTTATCGTTTCAGAAATTATGATTTCGCAAATAATCGCTTCAAAAATTATCACTTACAAAATTATCGTTTTAATAATGATCGATCGAAAACTTGTCACTTAAAAATAATAATCGTTTTAATATTCATTGTTTTAAAAAATTTCACTTCAGAAGTGACCGTTTTGGTCATTTTTTGGTTTCAAAATGGTCGCTTCAAAAATTATCACTTACAAAACTGTTGTTTTTAAATTGTCGCTTAGAAGATGATCCGTTTAATAATTGTCGTTTCTAAAATTGTCACTTCAAAGCTAATCGTTTTAATAATGAGTTTTTAAAAACTTGTCACTTCAAAAATAATCGTTTTAATAATGATTGCATAAACAATTTTCACTTAAAAAATTATCTTTCAATAATCAATCATTTTAATATCAATTTTCCAAAAAAATCACTTCAAAAATTTTCCTTTTTAATTGATCGTTTTTTAAATGATCGCTTTATAACGCGAATGCTTCTTCTCATTGACTGAATTCTTTTCTATTTAAGATTTAAAAATCGATTAATGAACTTTATTTTCGGTGATTTATCAACGGAACCATTCAAATTTAATTGAATTCTCGACTATCGCTTTGCATGTACTAACTATCTTTGTTATTTGCTTTAAAGAGACGGATTTTGGAAATAAGCGTGAAGAGAGTTCTACAGATTGTTGTTTAATGATATTTTTTAATCAGCGTTATTAATGAGAGTTACGAAGAAAATTATGACTCTGATTGTAACAATGTACGATTATTTCTTTTATGAAATCTGAGTATAGTGAATATTTCAATCAGTAGTGGCAATAAATGTGTGCTACGGAAATTCAGTTTCAAAGTCCGCATTACGAAAGTATGAATATTTTTCTCTTGAAAATTAATACTGCCTCTAAACGTATAATTAACACTTTTTTGTTCTTTGTTTCGATCGTTTCTTCAAACAATTTTGGCACTCACAATGTTTTTTTTTACTTTTGTGTTTTTCATTTTTTTCCTTTCTATTTTTTATCGTATTTTCTTTTTTTTTATCGTATTTCTATTTTTGTCGTAATTTTATCTTGGTCGTAATTTGATTTTATTGTAATTTTATTTTTATCATAATTTTATTTTTATCGTAATTTTATTTTTATCGTAATTTTATTTTTTTATCATGTTTCTATATTATGTTTCTGTTTTTATTATATTTTTATTTTTTTATTACATTTTTGGTTTTAAAATTATAATTCTATTTTTGGATACCCCTATTTTCTATTTTATTTCTATTTTTTGCCATTTATATTTTTTATTATAAAATTGCAATTTTGCTTCTTAGGTTCATTTCGAACGTGTCGTATTTTTATTTTTATCGTATTTTGATTATTCACTGTTTAAATAACAATAATTATTATTATTAGATGATACTGAACTTTGCAACTTTTTTTCATTTACAAAAAGCAAAAAAGCAATTTTTTGTTTGCTTAATCATTGCTCTACTATTTATTTAATAAATTAATTTTAAAAATAAGGCAAAATAGAATCTTTGGAAGTTATAAATAAATATTTAAAAAATTTAAAAGTAGCAAAAGTTTTCTTCTTCATTTTTTATAAACGTAAAAAACGTTGCAAATTTCAGTCATATTATTAGTATTTTAATTTTGTGTCTTCTTCATTTTTATTTTTTATGATATTTTTATTTCTATTTTTTTATTTTTATTTATATTTCTATTATTTTTATTTTTTTATTTTTATTTATAATTTTATTATTTATATTTTTATTACTTACAATATATTTATTTTTCATCATCTTCATTTTTTCTCGATTGTTTAAATTATTCATCATATTTTTATTATTACTTAAATAAATATAATGTAATATAATATAATATAATATAATATAATATAATATATTATAATTTCTTGATTGAATAAACTTATTATTATTATTATTATTATTATTATTATATAATAATAAAATATAATAAATATAAAAACTTATATTTATTTTATCCGCGCCTTTTTTGAATCTTAAAAAATCTCCTAAATTTGGGCTTTTATCTTTGAGCTCGCGTCTTCGATCATCAGCACGTGGATCTTATTTTTTTTTATCATACTTCATGCGCATACAATTTTTTTGTGATTTATAGAGGAAGTATATTAAATGCAGAGACAATTTTTCAACCACCTCATTTAATTGAAAGCGTCAATTTAAAAGGCACTTGTTTTTATTTAAAAAAAAATTATTTTTATTCCCAGATTTTAATATTTTTCAATCGTGCTTAAAGCAGCGAAAAAATTGCAATGCATTTGTTTCATGTTACTTATTTAATTTAGCTTTAATTTTCCACCGAAAGTTGTTATTTTCAATTAATTTATCTTTCAATCGTGTCATATAAAAAAAACCTCGTTTGTCATTTTTCAACGATGAATTGGTGTTCTGTCTTTCTTCTTCGTATCTAAAATTTGATTTATCTTTTTAGTCTCTAGGTGGTTCACTTTTCGTCTGTTTTTCAAGTTTAGACGTTACTTGACGTCTAGACGATATCCAATAAATCGGAGTTTTGATTACGACTCAAAGAAGTCACATGTTTTTGTTTCATTGAAAAACAGACTTGGTCCACTGCAACACATAATTAAGAAATCTAAAATATGATACAATTCGGGATATCACTTTAATTCGGTTTCTGAATGAAACTTAATGAGATTGTCAGTTTCATTTTCGGACAAAATGTTGTCTCCGCGTGTATAAAGATGTTTTTTTTGTCCGATTGATCAGGCTAGTAATTTCTAATATGTATTTCGGATCGCTGAATCCAAATCGGAGGTCAGAATTCAAAAGTTAGTTCGCGTTTTCTTTCTAGCCTCGAAAAACAAGAAATTTGAGTTTAAATTGTTGTAGAATTTGTTGAAATTATATAAAAAGTGCAAAACTGAGACTAATGTAATCATTAATGTATTACCTTTAATTTAAGCCCAGAAAACTGAAAAAATATTCAGTGGTTCCCGAGATATGAATGAAAACGTGCGCGCATGTAAATCGGCCGATCCCATTATTTTCAGGTGAAATCTCAGTTTGGCCGATTTATATGCGCACACGTTTTCTTTCATATCTCGGAAACCACTGAATATTTTTTCAGTTTTCTGGGCTTAAATTAAAGGTAATACATTAACGATTACATTAGCGTGAGTTTTGTATTGTTTATATAATTTTTACAAATTCTACAACAACTTAAACTTAAATTTCTTGCTTTTTGAGGCTAGAGAGAAAACGCGATGTAGCTTTTGAATTCTAACCTCTGAGTCGGATTCAGCGACCTGAAATACGTATTAGAAGTGATTAAATTCGTCTATTGGAAAAAAACTTATTTTATTTCGTGAAGCTGTGTAATTATTGTATAGAATGGAATTTATCACGCGGAACTTTTTCAAATTGATTAATTGGAAATATCGATATTATTAATAATAATTATTGTTTATTATTTTTCTTATTATATATTTTTTATTATTAGTTTAATTTCTATAATAATAATTTAAGTTATTAACAATAATTAATAATAATTTAAGTGATTAAGAGTTTTACTAAATTGACTAATTGAAATTTCGACATAAAAGGCATTTAACCAAATAAGCTAATTTTATTAAAATTGTATGAAAATTGCGATTGTTGAATAAAAATAAAAAAAGAATGAAAAATATCTTAAATTATTATTATTCATTATTATTAGTATTATTCAATTAAAAATAATTTGTTCTCAAAATTTTAAATCTTAATGTTGCAAAATTTGTTGGTAATAATTGTATTTTTTTGGTAATAATTGTATTTTTGTTCGTAATATTTGTATCTTTGTTGGTAATAATTGAATTTTTGTTGGTAACTTTTTTATTTTTTAGTATAACCTTCTTCTCTGTAATTAAAAATGACTTTTTCATTTGAGGTTATATTAAGTGGCTGAACGAATAAAAATGCGGTAAAAGTGATTATCATTCAAAGAATTATATTAAATCGAAATAATTTTTATCTAAAAATTATAGATCCTAAAATTGCAAATAAAAAATTGTATAATAAATAAATATTATAATAAATAAATAAATAAATATAATAAATAAATAAATATAATAAATAAATATTATAATAAATAAATAATTTAATAAATAAATAAATAATTCAATAAGTAAATAGGTAATGATTACAATTTGATCTTCTTGTTTTTTGTGCTATTATTATCTTATTTCTTTAACTGCAGTTAAAAACGACTTGGAGGTTATGTTAAGGGGTTGAACATCCTTAATAATAAAATTGACAAAGCACTTTGAAATTTTTCTTGGCGTGGAAGTTTTTGTATAAGAGTGGCAGGTTATAATTTATTTACAACGTGTTGTCACACGACGGGCCATCTGTAATGACTGTTTTATGCCCTATTGAGATTAGTTCTGCTCCTCTTAGTGCAAGGCTGATTAGGTCAACTAATCAACTCTGAATAATCACTGACTACCTCCAAAATTCCCTGCGATATCTCTATAGACATTAAACAAGTGAAACACCAAATTAATCATTAGTTTTATTTATAGCTGTTTATCATCACTCTTTTTCTTAACAAATTCGTTTAAAAATTTAATTATTTTAAACAAAATAACAAAAGCGTGTTAACTATTCTTTTTTAATCTCTAAATAGTGTTTAAAGAAGAGACACGTTTTTCTCAAGGTTGAGAAAATTTAATGAAGTAGTTTTCTTAATGAGGTTTAACTCATTTGCATAACTTCAAACTTGCAACACTGGTCATTAGCAGAAAAAAAATGATATATATTATAATAAATTTATATAATAAATTTATATAATAATGATTAAACTAAAGAATAAAAAAAAATAAAAATTAATGCTAAAATTGATTAAAATTGACAACTAAAATTAATAATATTTATAAATATTACTAAAATATTAATAATAATTATAAATTATTATTAGTTATAAAAATATATTTATTATAATTATAATTAT
>WNHD01002012.1:0-19600 GCA_011057455.1 Ganaspis sp. Gsp50
CACGCTATTTAAGTTAGTCCACTACCTATAAACGCAAGTCGATCACCGCTTTTGAGGAGGTTCACTTGCTTTTATAGGTAGTGGACTAACTTAAATAGCATGGAATGAGGCGTGCGATAAAGGTAGGGATTGCCTTCATACTGCAAAAGGTAGATTTTTCTTTCCGTGTGTTATGTCAGAAAAACTTGTATTCCTACTGTTGCAAAACATCTAATTAATATTTAAGCCGCCAATTATTCTTTAAAACGATATTTTAATAATGTTCTTTAAAAATATTGTTCAAATTGGGATTTATTTTTGAAAATCCATAGATTTATTGACAATTTATTTACAATTTATTGACAAAAAATCATTTATTTCAAAAAGAATTATTTCATACATTTTACCTTCTTCTCTTTTCTATATTTTAACTTTTAATTATTTCATACTTTTTAAGGCTCACAATAATTCTGCATGATTTACTGCGTGTATAAATTTTGCAAAATTTAGATAGTGTGTATAAATTTGGCAAAATTCAGATAGTAAAAGAAATGTATAAAACAGCAAAAGAAGTCTAATTAGAAGATGATAATAATTGCCTGAAAAGTGGATTATTTTTCAGTGAATTCAGGAACTATAACCGTGTTCTATGTATGCAGCGTGAAAAGCAACGAGTGAAAAAATAGGTTTCGCATAATTTTACACAATATTCTCAAGAACGGACGTTAAATCGGTAGCTTACTCGAATCATTTCTTTTCGACCCTTCCGCGTGCAGATGGAAATACATTATAGCGTTTTACTCATTGCACGCACGATATATCTCGTGCTATGCATAATATAACCAAACGATTTCAGTTCTCTCATAATGCGGCAGTTGGCTAGCCGGCCAAGTGAATCATCTTTGGAAAGCCTCTAGTCAAGTGAAATAGACAACACGTCACAATAAATTAACTATTTCAATTACAAACACAAAATCAAATTTTTTTCCTCCATATCAAAAAACCAACTCCTACTTTCCAGAAAACTTATATCTGAACTTCAACTTCAAGAAATTCAGAACAAGTCAAAATATCAGTAAAGAAAGCAAAGTCTTTAAAGAATTTGCGAGAAATGAGAAATTCAAGAAAAAATCTAAAAAAAGAGCGTTGAATCTAAAAAAAGTGCGAATCCCCGATGAGTCAAAAAACGTATAGAGATAAGGAATTTACGATCACCGGACAAAATATTTAGTACATTTAACCACGTAAATGGTTGGATATAAAGGGATTACTATTATCATTTAGATAAATTTACTAAGTAATTGATTAAATTTACTAAGTAATTGGTTAAATTTACTAAGCAATTGGTTAAATTTACTAAGCAATTGGTTAAATTTACTAAGTAATTGGTTAAATTTACTAAGCAATTGGTTAAATTTACTACATAATTGGTTAACTTTACTAGTGCCTTGGTTAAGATAACACACTCAGAAAAAATGATTGTTTAAACCAAACAAATATATTTATTTGACGAGTAATTCTAATTAAAGTCTGCTACGGACGCAAGTTAGAGGGGAAAGGGATGGGAACCTATAGAAAAGAACTGTGGGGTCTATATGTTAAAAAACCCGAAAGGGTATACATAGAGGGATAATAAAATAAAAAAAAAATATATTTATTTGATATACGGTCAAACAAACGTCTCTCTAATACAAACAAATATTAATTTGATTGAATTATGATTAATTCAAACAAACAAACCTAACACTTTGCAACAAATGATTTGTTTAAAATCGAAAGACAAAATCGAAAAGAGAATGAAAAAGACCAATTGAGATGAAAAATGTGGAGGGAAAAAAGGTCAAATTTTTTTTTTAAAATAGATGGAATAATAATTTGCGAATTTGAATAATGAGATTTTCTAAATTTCATTGAATAAAAGTTTCTTGAGTTGAAAAACCTTTGTTATATAGAATAGTATAGTGACACGTGAGTTGAGGCACGAGTTTCCGGCCGTTTCTGTTCTCTCACGCGTGAGTACTTGTTGCAAGAAGATGAAATAGGTCAGTTTTTATATTATGATAGCATTTTCTTGCGTTACGCCATAACTATTAAAACTATACATAATTCATATCAACACTCCCTTGCACGCCTTCATCTCAAATTCTAATAAAAATTGCATCTCCTCATACGTGTAATTGTATAAGTGTAATGCAAATCTCATAAACGACGATTAATCTATCAGTTTGAAAATGACAAGACATCGCTTTTCTACTTTGAACCTATACATATTGACGCAACCAGTGTCAGTATCTCGTGAGCGTTTTGACACGAACTCTTGATTAATTATGTAACCAGAATATTAGTAAAGATGCAACTTCACTTATTGAAATATTACTATTTTTTCATTTCTAATTATTTTATTCTAATTCATTTACTACACTGCTCATTTCCCGAAATAACAAGAAAAAACATCAATGTACTTTAATCGACAATTTTTGCACGAGAAATTAACGAAGTTTGTAATTTATCGATTATTTCAATTAATTTGATATAAAAATTATAATAGATACAACAAGAAATATATAAGTAGAAAGAACACATAATAAATAATGTCTTAATTTGTAGAAAGTTTTTAAATATATCCTTCTTTCGCCAAGAGTTAAACAAAAATATTATGAAATATTAGCCAAATTTTATTATTAATATTATTATATAACTAATGTATATAATAATAATCTTGGCGAAAACGTAATATTGAAAATTTTATACTAATAAATTGCATTTTTGTGGAGAAAGTATTTTTAATTAATTTTTGCTCTTAGTAATTTTCAACTTCTATACAACTTTACTAAATTAATAACCAAACAATAAACACAAATTTATTCCGCGTAGTATAAATTTCAGCCTGAATTAATGTTAATTAACTTTCTTACTCTGCACTTTTTCTTATTAATGACTTTTCAGAAAAAACATCAAACAATTCAAAATTAATTAAGATTTTTGATTTTATTCTAAGACTAATAACAATGATATGTAGTTATTGGAATTACTTAATTTAAATACTTAATTTTATAATAGTTTAACCAAACTATAAAAACAAGGTTCTATTTTCAGACCGAGATTTAATTTTTAAATGTGAAAAATATACATGACGAGTTTCCTTCTAAAGTGCAATTTTTATTGAAATTTTAATTTAGCATTTATTATCTTTGCTTAAATTGCCAAACAGTAATTAAGCCAATGAACTGACCAATAATGTTTAATTTTTTCATCATTTTCATCATGCAATCGTAATTAATCACTTTTATCAATTGCGTCGTTTATTCTTTTTTACATCACATTGGCTTATATTTGAAGGCAATTTATAATTCAACTAATCTGAACTCTGAAGAAAATATAAATAAACCTTGAAATTGAACTATGAAATTGGAGTAGAAAATGTAAAATATCAAAATAGAGCAGATACATCAACATCAGAGCAAACAAGTCATTGACATTAATCTTTTAAAAAACTAAATACGTGACATTAAAGTATTAAAATTAGAGCATCGCGTAAAGAAAAGCACGCAGTTTTGCTTTCTCATAGAAGAACTTCTGTTTTTAATTTATTAGCACCCAAACAAATAAAGTGATTTTTAAAATGCTCCTCTGTTACATAAAGCAAACTAAATGCGTCAAAAAATTGTGTTACTTAAAATTTGTGCAAAAATGCAATCTTTTTTGCAAAAAGTGTCAATTGAAATGGATACTCCAAGGTACATATTATTCATTATTTAAATCTTCATGTTAAATATAAAAAAGTTCATGTTAAAGTTTATGGTCCCGAGCATTAATAATTACTCAACTGTATTGTAAACTTCACTTCTTGTTAATTTTAAAATACTTTTATCCAATCTTTCAAATCCGATAAATTCAAGAAAAATTCACGCATTTTAAATTTTACAAAATATAGGAGAATTATTTTAAGATTAAATAATTTTAAATAATTTTAAGTTAAAATAATTTGAAATAATTTTAAGTTGAGTTAACTTGGGATCCACATTGAAACTACATGAGTGACTCCAATATCAAATTTTTAACATAAAAACGTTGATTTTTTTAATCAAAAGAAACATTTACTTTCATTTTAACAGTTAAATTTTATAAAATAATAAATAATACATATTAATTTTACTGCTTAACGCTCATATAAGCGTAAATTAAAATTTAACTAAAATATGAGACACAAACAAAAATTTAAGGTTATGTTTCAATGGAATTAAGTTAAAGTGAAATTTTAATTTACGCTTGTATGTATCAGCATCGAATGCATACTTTATTACATATATATACATATATATATTAAAATTTTACTTTTAAAATGAATGCACTGAGAGAAAAGAATTCGTGAAACAAGAATAAAAATATATTTACAACTTATTCTTGTTTGAAGAATATTTTCGATTCGTTATGAGAATTTGTATGCCTTAATCAGGAATAAATGAATTAAGAATAAAATCAGGAATAAATGAATTAAGAATAAATACTTGAATCAAGGCTAATTATTCTTGATTTAAGAATACATATTCTAAGTCCGAATCTAAGAATAAAGTAGATTAGATCCAATGCATTTTTGCATTGATTCAAGAAAACTTTTCTCTCAGTGTGCAAATACTGCTTTCGATTGAAAAATCAACGCTTTTATGTTAAAAATTTGTTACTGGGTTCCAAAAATACATGGGTTCCAAGTTGGCTCAAATTAAAATTTCTTTCCGTGTGGAAAAAAATTAATTTAGTTCTTTTCAATCTGCTAGCGGATGCAAAAGAAATTTCCGCCTACTTTTAGGCGCTAAAGAGGGTATATTTCATCCTACTTTGTATCCTCCTTGAATCCATTTGTAGTCTGAAAATTCAGGCTAAAAGTAGAGTTAAATTTCGACTCTGGTTCGCAATAAAGTCCGGATTACTTTTTGAAAAAGTGCGTTCATTTGGGCGTTAAGGGGTTAAAATTAAAGCACTCCAAGTGGAGCTTGAGTATAATGAGCTTTGGATAAATTTTATGTCAAGCATTTCGTGTTAAAGAAACTGTTGAATTCCTGTTATACACATAGCTTCGGAGTAAATTCCGTTAGTGCATATCCCTAGCGGCTGTTAGTGCTTGGCCGTTAAAGTAATCGCAAAGCGTTTGGCTCAAAGTCCGTGATACCGATGCACTTGGGATTTCATCCTGGAAGCTTTTACGAATGCGAAAGTGTTCTTGGCACGAAACTCTGCAGTGAGGGTTGTGTCAGAGAGTGAATACATGAAAATTACTAATAAATACTAAACTATATCACTATTTGCTACTACCACTAATACTATACTATACTATACTACTACTACTATCACAGAAAAAAGAAAGTCTTAAACTGTTTACATAATCAATTAATTTTGTGGCTGAAAAGAAGACTAAGTCAGTTTTTGGGCTTAAAAGCAGCCCAAATTGACACTTATGTAAACGGTTCCAGCCAAAAATGGGCTGAAAACAATACTTCTTTTTCTCATTGTCAGTATACTACTACTACTTCTTTTTTTCTTACAGAGGTTTATGGCAAATGCTACTACTACTGTTGCTGCTGCTACAAAATTATTTTCTCATTATGCACAAGTTCTTGAAAACACAAGCCTTGTCAGAAAGGCATGATAGACGTCATTGAAACACGTAAATTGCAAATTTTTAAATCCTGTTCTAAATTTCAAAACAATTATATTCATTTTAAATCAACTGAACAAATAAAATATTTTCTATTTGCGTTAAAAGTTTGTGCTTTTCTACGATTGGGGAAATTTAGAAACGCAGATATTAACTAAAAGATCTACTTTTCCGTTAATGTGTGAAATTCAATTGAAATGTATAAGTAATAGAAGCGTATTAAGAAACCTTAGATAAAAATCAATTTAGTAAACAGATGAATGAAATTTTATTGCTAATGATTATATATGATATTTGTTCGTTAATCTTATTGCACATGGTACATTGTTGTCAAAAGTTTAATTGCGATGAATGAATTTTCCTGCTATCAAAATTGTGTTTATATAATTTATAATTTAAGACATCGTTTCATCGTATATCTTACAAAATTTTAATTTATGATACGCGGAAGCGGACAAATTACACTTCAAATAAAAATATTGTTTCAAGTAAGGTTAAAGTTAACTGAACTCTAATCGTGTTTTTCTGAAAATCTTGCTTCTCGATTCAAAATAATGATGTCATTTTTTAAACGATTGTTTCATTACAATTGAATTGTAATGACTGTTTCTTTAAATCGAATTGGAATGACTTTCATTAAATCGAATTGAGACTAGCGTGAACTACGTCGACATAATGAAACAATCGTATTACATAAAAGTTAGCATTATTTGTAAATTTTATCTTCAAAATTTTTTATAGACCTTTTTTGTGTTTTTTTTGTGATTTTTTTTCTACGAGAAGACACGCGAGATCTCGACAGGAGAGTCAGTAAATCGGTAGGTTGGTAGATAGTTAATCGTTCCGCGAGTTAAGCAGGTACTCTTTATTGTTCGGATTTTGCCGCACGTCGGTATTACGTTGCACTTTTAATTCTAAAATCGTAACTCCACTATAATTACGGCCACTCGCTAAACTCTCGCTCCTTTAAATCTTTTGTTTGGACAGGTAAAGAATCGTTGTGAAACAAACTTAGAATGGAATTTCTAAAAATAAACGCATGCGAACAAACACCGTATGTATTTTTCACGAGAATTCATTCTGTCCAAAAAAGGAGATGAACTGCATAACTCGGTTTATGAAATTAGAAGAAAGCCTTCCCCTTATACAAGCATCTATTTCTTATCTTGCACTATGTGCCCGTAGTTCTCGAAATACACACTATCCTGACAATTCTTGTAATTAGCATACAACATTTAATTTACAAAACAAAATACAAAAATTTACAAAACAAAATCTTTAAAAATAGCATTTTTCAAGTAGAAGAATTTATTTATTAAACAGACTTTCATTAAACGTGAGTTTTACGATTAAATAATAAATAAGTTTCAAAAATTTGTATTATTGCTGCCAGTAGTTTCAAAGATAATCAGCAGTTAATTAAAAAAAAGAAAATAATTAAAAATTAGAGAACTCTATTTTTTAGTTCTTGTATTTAAATTTTATCATTCTCTCTAAATCGGATTTATAATTAAAAAGTTAATAAATTTAAAATTCTATCAATTTTTAGTTTTTTTAGTAAAACTTTAATTAAAGTTCTACTTTAATTAAAATTGTTTACCTTCAGAATATCTTTAAGAAGCTACTCTCTAAATCTGAATCAGAGATAAGTGACTATTCATTATTCGAATCAGCGCACATGCGCTGAGAATTAGCGAATTTTTAGGTTATGTTCCCCTGAAATTTTAGCGCATATTCGCTGATATGAATAAGTGGATCACTTATCGCTGAGAATCAGTACGAGATTCTGCTGATTCAGATTTAGAGAGTACTATAAAGTTGTTTTATAATCATTATTTGAAATCTCATTAAATAATTAATAACATTATAATCTGTTATATATCTATACAAATTTACTTATATTCAATCAACAAGATTTTTACTGAATATCAGTAAAATTTCACTTCTTTCCAGTGAAGATTTCACTTATTTCCAGTGAAGATTTCACTTATTTCCAGTAAAGATTTCACTTATTTCCAGTAAAGATTTCACTGATTTCCAGTGAAAATTTCAATGACTTAGATTTAGAGAAAATATAAAATATATTTACCATTTGTCGAATTTAAAAGAAAATTATTAATAATAATACCCAGTGAGAAATTTGACAATGCTAAAGCTTGGACCAAACTTGGGCTGATATTGGACCAATATTAAACCCAAGCTTGAGCCAAGATAGTCGTGATTTCCCACTGGCATAACAATAAATGCATACCTTAAACCATTTTACTAAATATGAAAGGTGATAATAATTAATTTTTCCTTCAAATAAGTCATATTATTATTACTTATCACTCATCACTTATTTGAAGGAAAAGTTAATTATTATCACCTTTAATATTTAATATATAAGTCGAAACGAAACACAACACCTTTTCTACAATACATTTTACTAAAAGACATTAAAATAAACAAGTAAATTATCAAATAATAATATCCAACATATTGTCCCGTTATTTAACTATAACACAACTATATGAAAAAATTAAAAATAATCGCAATAAATTCACAACTAAATCGTATCTTTTCTAATATTTGCAACTCTTTATAAATAAACCTAAGATAGAAAAAAAACCGCTTCTATTTCCAAGAGAGCACTTGCTATAAAAAAGTTACTTAACATCGCATAAAAGCATTTGAATTTGAGTCGACTTTTTTAGTCGATCGCTTTCGATGGAGATCACGTGACAACGATGCAGCAGTCGATAGGTTGATGCAACCAGAGAGCGAGTTTACAAGCAGTCCAAGTTATTTTATTCCACCCGAGTTTGTAAAATAGCAAAAAAACTGCACGGCAGATCCATAAACCGGAAGAAACTTTGTGATCTCTCATAAACTCGTGTACCGGCGAGCGCAGTGTTGCTCTCACTCAACAGCTATTTAAACAATTACAAACACGTTACGTCATTCTCCAGGGTTTTCCAGTTCCAAAAGTTCACAGTAAGCCCTAAATAAAAGTGCGATTTCATCGAGAGAGAAACAGAGAGAGAGAATGAGACAAAGAGGGAGAAAAAAAGGTGGAAAAAAGGAGAATTGAAGATCAGGAATAACACGCGGGGGGTCTTGCCTTCAATGGGGGGTGAGTGGGGGTCTGGCAGGAGCGCGAGATCCGATTGGTTCGCGCCTCGGCCATATTATAAGCGGCTGCAGTCCGCGCTAGTTAATGTTAGCTCGAACCTTCACAAGAGACGCATCTCTCATCTTATTCTACTTGATCGAAAGTTGAGTTAATTTTGTATTGCAAGTTTCTTACACAGGATTCTACTTAACATATTTCTTGTTGCATTGATTTATGTGTCAATTGTTCTTGCGACAATCGCGTTCCTTCAAATCGCGTCGCGCTCTTTCACACAACGAGTTCGCGAGTTTCTTGTCCGACAGCCAGTGTCAGTGATAAAAGTGCTTCCGACGAGGAATCGGGATCTACTTTTCAACGTAATCATAAAGAGGAAGCTGGAACCGAGTTCCCAAAACAGACAAGAGAAATAATCAAAAAAAAAATAAAGTAAGTGGAGCACGTGCCATCCTCATTAATGAGCTTTAACCGGGCTTGACACCAGTCCAAATCACGGTCTGTCCTAAATCACGTGTTGTCCCAAATCACGGATTGTACAATCATTCGCGATTTTTAACGTTTGCTCAAAGGGACGTTGATGTTTGGTTAAATAAAGTAGAGAATTTACGAAAAAGCTATAAGTTTGTATGGAGATGTTAAATTAGAACCACCTTTTGTTAGTACAAATATTTTTTTGCTTCCTCATAGGGAAGCATTGTTTTTTTCATACTTTTTGGTAAACTTTAGAACCACTGTTTTTGGTCCATTACTTGTCAGTGTGTTTGAAAATCACTATACGGTGTGTTTGAAAATCATTATACGGTGTATTTGAATACCAATTTTGAATACCACTTTTCAGTGCATTTGAATGCCATTTTATGGTGTATTACAGTATCACTTAACAGTCTATTTAAATATCGTTTTTCAGTGTATTTATATACAACTTTTTATTGCTTATGAATATCACTATCTCCGTTTTAAGTACAACTTTTTGATACATTTAAGTATCACTTGTAGGATACATTTAAGTATCACTTGTAGGATGCATTTCAGATACATTTTAGATACATTTAGATGCACGTAAGATCCATTTAGATGCATTTACGATACATTTAGATGCATCTGAGATACATTTAGATGCATCTGAGATACATTTAGATGCATCTGAGATACATTTAGATGCATCTGAAATACATTTAGATACATTTAGATTTTAGCTACACACAATTTTGTATTAAATACACTCTTGCCACTGTTGGGTACACTAAATAAATGTCAGTGTTGAAAGCCGGTGCTAATTTGACTACAATTACCACACAAGAATCACTATAATTGCTGCCTTGCTTCCACCGCACAAGAAAGGATCCAACTTACATTTACCTCTCTAGGAAAGATTAATCCGAGTTATATTACATTGTAATAACATTTTTGAGATAGTGGCCAAGGGGAAAATTAATAAGATAGATAACAGATAAGATACATAATTGATAAGATAGATAATTGACAAGATTTGTGTAATTTCTAGTGATTCTGTATTACACGACCCCGTATCTAAGCAGCAGTTATCCGTTATAATTCGCTGGCCTTTCTTGCCCCAGGATACGTGACCGAGAAAAACGTACTAAAGCCGGGTGCTTGAAGAATGAAAACACCGGCTAGTGTAGGACGTACTGACATTATCGAAAGTTACACAAGTTCCAGGTGTGAGACACGTAATTCCCTTGACGGTGGCTTACCGAGAAACGTGAGGATCCCTACGGAATCTGGGAACAGAAACTGGCCCTAAAGAGATAAAATTTGTTACAAGGATCATATATCTTCTGACTGTGATTTATTCTACGTTATTTATTCTTGTGAAGTGAATCCACTAAAAGTGCGTTTTACTTTTAAATAAACACAAAAGAAGATGTAGAATCAAGAATCTCCAAACAGTCTGTCTTGAGTTGAAGAGAATCAAAGATAAACCTTCTTTTGCCGCTTCAAATAAACTCTTGTCTTTGGCAAAATCTAACATCAAACTCGATGATATTTTCGTTAAATAGGAGGCTAAAAGAGTCACTTGGATTGAAAACAAAATTGGTCGGTTAACAGGAAACATTTAGCAGAGAGAGTTGACAACTTGACGTCTGTTTTGTCTGGGTCGTTTCTCTTCTCTTTGAGTCTCTTTCGCAAACACATTTTCGTCTATTTTGCAGTCAACTGTGAAACTTGAAATTTATCAATCCAAAACTTCAAGTGAGAAACTAATACAAAACGCCAAAAAAGCTTCATAATTTTAACCAAAAAATATTTCGGTCTGAATAACAAACAACAAAATCAACGATACGTATAGCAAATTTTCATCTACGCACAAACGTAATTTGATAGTAGAATCAAACATAGAAGTAAATGAGACTCATTCCGTATACATTGAAACACATAACTTATTTCAAGAACAATAGAAACTGCTAACCATACCTAAAATCACAATTCCAAACCAAAACCATATTAACTAAGAGCATAACTAAAACCACAACTTTAAACCAAATCCATATTAAACCAAAACTATAAAACAATAAGTTTGAACCAGAACTATAAAACAATAAGTTTGAACCAGAACTATAAAACAATAAATTTCAACCAGAACTCTAAAACAAAAAGTTTGAACCAGAACTATATAACAAGTTGAAACCAAACCCAAATGACCATAGATTAGTATACAACCATAGCTAATGACTAGAAGTTAATAATATTAGTATGTATAAATCGCGCACAAGCCAAGAATATAAAAAGAGAAAAATATAAAAGCAGAACGTATAAAAAGAGCAAAGCACAAAAAGAGAAGAATATAAAGCACAATTTCAGAAGAGTATAACAAGAAGAAAATAATAAGGAGGAAGCATTACGAGTCCTTTGAGACATGTCTGATTATCCATAAGGATGTTTCTCACAGGAACTGGATACTGTTGAGATAATTATTAAAAGTGATAAGGTGGAGGAAGAAAGAAGATATGCTTGAGATGGATGGGAATGGAATTGCGAAGGGTTGGAAAGGAAAGAGAAGAAGAGTATTAAAAGTAGGAAGAGCAAGAGAGGAGCATCTATTTTTAGAGTTCATTCAGAGAATCTTTGGCCAGCAAGGTCCAAACGTTGGCTGACTCGTGCTCGTATTTCTACTCTACTTATACACGTGCTGACACAAACAATGGCTTCTGTACCTGCTATTAAAGCACACAAGTCCAAGACCTTCTCGCCCTCTTTGCATGTATAGCAATAGATCACAATCGCCTAACCGACTACTCAGAAAGATACAGGTGGGGCAGAACCACCAACCATGACACCTGTGGCATGCCTTTCAACAAAGTCATTCACCGGCATCAACCGGATAAGAAACTAAATCTCGAGAATCCGTTTATTATCATTTACGTATCTTCCAAGGTGCTGATAACAATATTACAAAACTCATTCTAATTTTTCTTTTATCAAGTATCGTTTACTTTCATTATTGAAAACTAAATGTCATTTACGTAATTCCAAATTTATAAATCATCAGAGATATAAATATATTGAGTAATTAAAAGTAAGTTTGTCATGTGTTCTTTTAGCTCTACAAGTGTTTATTAAGTTTTCCGTTAAAGAACATTTTATCTCTTTAATAACGGGTATTTAATTGTCTTATGAAGAGTACAACATTAATTATCTTATAAAGAGTAATACATTAATTATCTTACAAAGAGTTTAACATTAATTACCCCATAAAGAGTATAACATTAGTTGTTTTTCAAAGAATACGTAATTAATTTAATAATAAATCATCAATATCTTTTAAAGAATATAATATTATCTTCATTCATAAACATAAAGTGACTATTATGTACATTTAGTAAAATTAACTAAAGAAACTGGTAGAATCAACCATATACGTTGTTATCTTAACCAAGGAGCTAGTAAAATTAACCAATTGCATAGTAAAGTTAACCAATTACATAGAAAAGTTAACCAATTGCATAGTAAATTTAACCAAATCAAACTAGTCATCCTTTTATCCTTCCACTTACATGTAGTTAATAGTACCAATTACTTTTCGGTCTAAAACCACGCGCAAGTTACACAGGAAAAACAATATGTTAAATTTCAAGATGAACTTGAATTTTTACAGGCATATGCCTGTAGAATTCCAATTTATCTTGGAATTTAACAGGTGATGTATTGAAAAAGAACATTTTGTTTTTCTGTGTAAACAAAAATATCATTAATATGAGTTCAGGATAAAATTATATATGTATATTACTAATATAATAATTTTTGTAAAGAAAAAATATTATATCTATGTATAAAGAATTATAAAAATTGAAGCAAAGATATAAAAAATATTGATAACTTCAGGGTATTTCTCTATATACCATTTTTTCTCTATATATTTTTTTCTTCACATAGAATTTTCGAATCTCCAATAAAATTTTAGCGTTACATTTCCAGAACTTTCAAACTATATAGTGTATTTTGAGTTCAAAGTCCAGAATAAAATAAAACGTTCGAGAATCATGCGAAATACGAGATGCTATTTTATTCTACAAAATAAAATCTTTTATTTAAATATTTTTCATTAAACAACGTTATTACGGAAACATAAATAAAATGATTCATGTTTTCCCGCGTTATCAAAAATATGACATAAAAAGGGGGAGTGATTCGGAGTATAATATTTTGTCAAACATTTTAATCAAGGCTTAATTACAAATAAATATTGACACTTACAGACACCATATTTTAAAAAGGGCAATTTTCTAAAGATTTGGAAAGGTTCTTGCTATAAAAATGATAAAAATTAAAAAACAAGATAAGACTCATTGCCGCAAAGTAGTTCACATGAAATTAGTTCTAATTTGAAAATAAATCAGTTAAAAGAAACTTATAGAAGAAAACTTTGCATTTATTTTGTTTCTTTATTAAATGAATAATTTTTCTTTGATTAATAATTTCAATATTATCGTTAAATCTAATTATTTTATTATCCATATAGTGTAATTAATTTGATTTATTACCATTCACGTTGCCTTTCATTTGATTTATTATCACTTACATGATCTTAAATTATATTTATTTTTTGTTATTTACACGGAGAAAAATCACAAGAAAAGTTTACCTAAAATAGTTAAGTATATCTACCTAACCTCACTTAAGTCATTTTTACCTAATTTCTCAAGTAAAATATACCTAAAATGTTAAGCAATATATTTAGCAGTGCATTATTTACTCAAGTAGTTAGGTAAAAATTACTTAAGTACTTAAGTGAAATCTACTTAAAAAGTTAAGTCAATTTTACCTAACTACTTGAGTTAGGTAAAATAATATAGGTATATATTAAGTTGTTAGGTATATTTTACTTAAGTGTTAAGTGAATTTCAATTGCTATTTTTTCCGTGTATCATTACTTGAATTCATTTAATTATTTACACCTTAGTTGCCAAAATAAAAATCAATAAATGTTTGCAACACCGTTTCCTTGATTAAATATTTATTTCAAATCAATGTTTATAAGATTTTAAAATTAATTTTGGAAATTTGTAAAATTTGGTTCACGTTCCCTTGATTAAATATTTATTTCAAATCAATATTTATAAGGTTTAAAAATAAACGTTAGAAATTGGTAAAATTTGATTACATAGTGAATATTTTTTCACGAATTAAAATTTCATGAAAAAATATTTTTGTAAAATACTCAATTTTTAATGGAGCGTATAATGAATCTGGTTTGAGAAGATTTTATGTGCTAACCACGTGTTATAAAGCGCAAGGATAAATAGTGGGAAAGTACAGCGTAGATTTTGTGGGCGGTTCGCAAAAGATAAGTAGGGGATGATGATGGGTGAAATTGGGAGAAAAAACCACGTATCCAAAAGCCGAACCCATTACTCTCTCCACGTAACAACCTATTTTTGGAAACAATCAATTAAGCCGAGCATCGACGCCCTCGAACCGTTCCCAGAAGCCTCGAGCATCTGTCGGTATTTTTAAAGCGAGTGCAGACTAAAGCTTGTTGCACTCTCTGAAGAATCTCCTCCTTCCCTCATCTTCATCTCCTCACGTACACCGTTGCCTCAAGATTCGCCATAAAACTCGCGTTGTTCAGCGTCGCTCCTATCATGGTTTGTGCTACTTGAAAACCAATAAAAATCAACGCCAAGTCTTCACCAAGAAAAACTTTCCATCAAGGACGACTGAATTCTAAAATCAAGTTTCAATCAAATCTTAAAATAAAGTTGCAATTAAATCCCATTATAAAATTGCAATTCAATCCTACAATCAATTCTCAATTAAATCCTACAATCGAGACAAAATCAAATAAAAAACTAGCCTATAAGTCTAGCCTATTAAATAAACACTAGCCTATATATATTACATTCAGAAACAAGAGGGAAAATGCGAAAAATCGAGCGAAATGGGAAAACCTAGACTAAATTATATAGGAAAAAACCTGGACTCATTTTTGATGCGAGCTCAAATTGAACAATGTTAAGCGACATATAATATGAAGCCACTTACCTGGTTCATATTTGTCGCGGTTTAAATTAAATCGCGTACTTGAATTGATCCCAGGTTTTTTCCGTGTAAATTCTAAATTCAAGTTTTAAAAGTTCTGAGATAATTTGGAATGTTCTGATATGAAGTTAGAATGGAATAATCAATTTTGAACTATATAGTTCAAAATTATGTGTATATATATAATTTTATATATATATGAACTATCTTTGCTTGTATATGCAACATTTTCGAATGCGAAATTTATTAACAAGTAAAATTAATTGCTGTGATTAAATTTATGGACGAAAATTGTGGTTTTTTAAATAATGCACACTTTCTCATTACTTGGAAAAGAGTGAATGACATGTCAAAGAAGATGACGCTTAACATTTCATCACTGATTATTCTTCGTCTTAAAAAGTTCTTCCCGGAATGAAAAAGCTCAGGTCAAGTAAATAGACACTTTTTGACTACTTACGTCATCAGCGACTTATTTCTATTTCTACCATGTGAAAACCTATTTCACAAATATATTTTAATCTACACTCCTTCCGGTTCAGTTAATCCGTTAAATTTGATTTACGCATATATGTATGATGTTGATATGATGCTAAAAATAACATTTTCCATAAAATTGGTAATGAATTCTAATATCAATGCTGCAGATTCGCAAAAGTAATGACAAATAGATGTTTACGAACAATTAATTTATACGAACAAACGAATCTTTACGAACAAATGAATTTTTACCTTCAAATGAATGTTTACGAACAATTAAAAATGCATACGAACAAATGAATATTTATCAACAAATGAATTTTTATCTTGAAATGAATGTTTATCAACAACTAAAAATTGATACGAACAAATGAATGCTCACGAACAAATGATTGTCTACCAACAACTGAATGTTTACGAACAAATGGATTTTCACAAACAAATTTCTATTCATAAACAAATGGCTATTCACAAACAAATGGCTGTTCACAAGTAAACGATTACAAAGTACTAGATGTTACAATTTAACACATATACGATCTAGATCATAACGTCAAATAATATTTGACATATATAACAATTATAACAGATATTATCTATTATAGATGTAAAGCCACGGAGAAAAAGGGATTGTTACACGAACTAATGGTTTGTTAATATAGAACTAACAAATTAGTTTGTTGCTACAAGAAATTGGTATTGTTGCTACAACAATTCAATTGTTCTCATAACAAATTTTTTGTTGTAGCAACAATACCAATTTGTTGTGGCAACAAACTAATTTTTAAGATCAAAATTTGAACATTTACACGCAGATAAAACCGAATTTGCTCTAAGTGGTCAAAAAATGTTGCAAAACGAAAGCTATTAACATTTATAACTTGTTCCTTTATTGGAGAACATGCGTAGAAATATATTTTTAAGGAGTCTTTTTTGCTGGAATAGATATAAGCAATAAAGAGGTTACATTAAGGATTAATAAGGTATGTTATTAATCATTACGTAACATATGCTATTAATTATTGACATATTAATCATTAATATATTAATCATTAACATATTAATCATTAATATATTAATCATTAACATATGTAAAGGAATAATAACATACACCAGAAATCCTAATTTTTAACATCCATGTCAAAATACGGAGACAAGATTCTCATTTTTACCGACAACATTCTAAATAGCAGTTTGTTGACATTTTTCTCCGGGAACACGTCACAAAAATGACAGTTGTTTTTTATGCATGTAACTTTCTGTACATCAGACACTTTATCTTATCAGGTTGTATAAAGTTACAATATCTGAGGTACATACGTACAATATAAGTACATTCAGTATAACTTAACATTTCCAATGCATTAAAAATGACTCAAAAAAGAGCCTTTACAGTGCATTTAATATAAAAATCACAAGAAAGAAAAACACAAAAAAAAGAATCACAAGAAAAATTTACACACACAAAAAGAAGATTAAAAAATAAAATTAAATGTGTAAGAAACTAACTTTTGACATTCGCAACAGAATTAAGCTTTTCTCTATGTGGCTTAAACTGTCGATTATAAGGAAAGAAGGCCGCGCTTCGATTCTTGAATAATTGAAAGCGATTTATGGATATGTAATGCATGGCAAGATAAAAGGTGAAGAAAAGGCTATGGCTGGGCTACGGTTTCTCGTAACTCCAACTGTAGGACGCCAAGCTGTCTGCCAGAACGTAAATGCCCCACCACGCGAGAATCAGGCGGTATTATTGCTCTGGTGTTGGAGTGACGGTTCTGTGAAGGTGGTAGTGGTATCTGCAGCAGCAGCAGAAGCAGAAGCAAAAGCATTACCAGTACCAGCATTTACCACCAACAACCAACAACAGAGCCAGCTCTGTCCTACATACATACATGCATGCATAACGAACATAGAGAAGCAAATGTACACGATCATTTCTTACGCTCCACGCGAACTAACCTTAGCATGGCACCCGGATCGTTGTAAGTAAATTGCCGTCCTCCCTTCCTACCTCCGCCCTCAACCTCATACTTGTAGCGAGCAGTGCATGACACTTGAAAAAAGATTAACGAAACAAAAAAAACAGAGGGCTCTCTGTTAGTTGCTTCCAAGGCGCGCCCACCGAGTTTCTTCGCTCCGAGGTTCTCCTTGGAACTCCTCCGCGACGACACGACCTCGTCAACGTTTCGATCGACATTTTATTCTCGCGATCAAGCGCGAGGTTCGTTGACATCCGCCTCTTGTCTCGAGGAATCAACTAGTGAATGTCAGACATCTTTATCTCGCAATACTTTATTAATACTAATAAATTTCTTCAAGGCAACACTGAATTGATGAGTCTTCTATTAAACCCCTTTTCCCAAAAAAAAAACATTCTTTTCATATTTTCATGATTCGATATAAAAATATAAAACGAAAATTGAGAAACGAAATCCGAGATGAAAAAAATTGCGATATTATAAAATTTAAAATATTAGTAATATGCTTCTTACAATATTTACAAAAATATTGGTTCAAATCCGTGTCGTGCTATTTTGAACCAATGCTAAAGTACATACTCTCTAAATTTGAATCTGTAGAAATCTACTAATTTCACAGCTAAAACTGATCAACTAATTCATTTAGTAAAAATCTACTGAAAAACAGTAAAATTCTACTGTAAATTAGTGAAAAATTTACTAATTCTACAGTAAAATTTCACTGAATCAGATGAAATTTACTAATTGAATTAGTTGCTCAGTTTTAGCTGTGAAATTAGTAGATTTCTACTAATTTAGATTTACTAATTTGATTCAAATTTAGAGATGGTAGCGCCCTATCACTGGGTTTATATTATTTTTTTATTTGATTCTCCATGACATATTTCTTCCTTTCGTTTTTTATACTTTATCACTGGGTTTATATTTGTTTCGTATTGTTTTAACACAATTTTAGAACCAAAATATATTCTGTATGTGACAAACTTATTTTACTAATTTTAAACATTTTTTATGTTTGAATTAATCATGTATGATTTAAACTGAAAATATTTTTCAATTAAGCTTACAAGTATTTTTGAATTAAATAAAATCATTTAAAATGATGTGTAAGATTGAAACAAAAAAGTTGGATTCGATAAAAGTTTATTTCAAGAGGCGGCCAACATTTCGAAATCCTAACCGAATTTCAACACTGTAGGGACTAATGGAATAAAATATGTTGTCAAATGAATGTTGATTGTATTATCCGCCAAAAACTGGTGTTGTATTTTTAAATTTTTTGGACGCTAAATGGAACAACCACAATCTATCAGTCTATTTAAAGCTCACAGGAACCTCACAAATCAAACCAAAGCTAAATCAGAAAAAATAACAATCTTGAAGATTTTCTTATAATCAAAAAGATAAGCAATTTGTAATATTCGATAAGTCTTGAATTCCTAATTACTAAGTCTGAAATACTTAGACATTCATTCATAGGTGTTAAAAAGCAGATAGATCTTTTTTTTTTAATATCTTAAGCTATGAAATCTCGATTCATATATGAAAGCAAGTACAACTCACGTAACCACATATACTATATGCATACCCAATGTCTATATCAAACGGAAATATCTTATCTAATTCCACACCTGATTAACAAAGTATCAATTTTTAAAAATTGGCGAGTAATTTCTTAATGAGACGATAAAAAACTGTGATTCCCTTCAAAATCGATTAATCATATTTATCCACTGTATATCAAATCAGTTGCATATTTATACAGGATTTATAGATATTGTATAGAAGATTGAATAATAGGGGAAGGGGGGGCAAGACGGGATACTTAAGGGAGAACGCAAATAAAACTATGAAGTTTAAAATTCAGAAACGGAATTTTTTTATTTATATAAT
>WNHD01002013.1:0-16508 GCA_011057455.1 Ganaspis sp. Gsp50
TCTTCAGAGGGATGTTCACAAAGTAATTCCACAGTATTTTTTTTTTTTATAAATCTGAATTTTAGTGAAGAGTTGAATAAGAAAGTAGCATTTTTCTGAATACAAGAGCCCCAGTTGACGGTACTAATAATTTTAGAAAATTAAAATTATTTTGAAGTATTTTAAAGTAATTTTAAGTATATTTAAATATTTTAAAATATTTTGAAGTATTTTGAAGTATTTTTAAATCTTTTTAAATGTTGTTAAATATTTTGAAGTATTGGGAAGTATTTGAAAATATTCTATTACATTTTTTTTAAAAATAGTTTGAAGTATTTTGAAGTAGTCTGAAGTATTTTAAAGTAGCTTTAAGTATTTTTAAATATTTTTAAATATTTGGAGTATTTTGAAGTAGTCTGAAGTATTATGGTTGAAAAATTATTAAAAAAAATTTTATTGAAAATTAGGGGCAAAATATTTGGTTTTAGGTGATTTTCTTTTTTTAAAAAAAGGGGGGAAATAAGGGGAAAAAAGGGGATTAGGTAAAAAAGGGGACGAACTGTGATCCCTGTATTATTATTTAGAAACTCTTAATTATTATTATTTAAGAATTAAGAACTCTTAATTATTATTATTTAATTATTTTATTTTAAACTCTTAAATTAGGAAATATTTGATAAGATAAATCTTCGACATTGATTATCGTTCAATTTAAAAGTATAAAAAATCGCACATTTTGAATACACTCTCATTATTGATGAGAATGTAAAAATTAGTTTATTCAATTTTCAAGAAGTAACGTCAATTGAATCGAGAACGTTTTATTCTGATTTCTGAAAGATGGGTAATTTTTTTTTATTGGAGCCAACGTCATAATAAAATTAATAGCTAATTTGATTGACGTTCGTCTCATTATTCGGACAAGAAATACTTGAATTATTAATATTCCTCACCGTCTTGTATCTTTCAATGACACCAACACGATCAGCGGGGTTTCATCTTCTCTTGGAGAAACTTCAAAATCTATAGATCTACCTGTGTGACACCTGATGTCTGTGGTTCAACAAAATTCATCCCATGTGACAGATAATCGATGGTTGTTTGTTTGGCCCTCCACGAAGGGCGTTAAAAAGTAGCATAAAATCTTCTCATCAATTTTCTCCATAATCCAAAATCTTCGTCTGTTGATCTATCAACATTAATATCATTTTTCAATCAACCGTACAAACGTTAATTTTCCAGTTAAGATTAATGATTAAATGAAAAATGTTAAATAAATTGAATTAAAAAAATTAACATGAACAAAATCGACATTTTATTGGAATATTGACATCTCTTTTAAAACTTTAATCCTACTTTTTAATACTTTTAATTAAAGTGAATACCTAGGGTAATTAATTACATTATTAATGTTAAGACCGATGTCTTAACGTGTTATTAATTTAATGTTAACAACCAATTGATATTTATTGATATTTTTTTTTTTTTTGATATTTATTATTAATAAATGTTATTATTTTATTATTAATAAAGGTTATTCAAATTTTTCCCTGGAAGCTTGGGGTTTAAAGAATAAAGTAATTGTAATTATAGAATACTTACGAAATTATTTATTTGTAGGGTCGCATGCCATTCATGCGTACAATGAGCACAGAACAGCGATGGCAGGATTTGGCGTCTCTGCTGTCTTTGCCAGGTGGTCCAGATCATTTTGCACATCCAGCACTTCCTGGATATCCAGGACATGGCATAGGACACAATCATTACGAGACGCAACGTAACGTTTTGCTTCATAATGCTACTTTGGCACCTCCTGTTGGTGATCTCAATGCCACGAGTCAATACCACAACGTCGGTGAGATATTTTTCCATTTTCCTTTCATTCAAACCTAACTGAAATTAATCAATTATTTTATTAATCCGTATTTGTATTAATTACATTATGTTAATCCGTATTTATATTAATTACATTATATTAATCCGTACTTGTATTAATTACATTATATTAATCCGTAAATTAAATAACTAACTAAAAAAATTGTGAAATTCAAAAAGTAAATACCTACACGAAATTCAGAATTTCGATTCCAAGACTTCCTTTTGAGAAATAGTGTAATCATTTTTACAATGTTCTTTCTTCTGAACTGAACTGGGCTCACTTTTACAGGTGGTCCATCAAATTTGGGATCAGCGGTGGCTACATCGATGAATTTAACCAACAGTAGTGAGCCAATGGGATCGGAAAACGGTGCATCATATAAAACGGAACCAAGCGATATGATGTACTACCACACACCTGATACAATCAATCAAACAAATGACGGATTTCTTTCATCTCTGCTCAATGACGAAGATCTCCAACTGATGGACATGACCATGAACGATGGTAAGTCCTTCTTTTCGCTAAAAAGATGCTAAAAAAACTAATCACAAAAAATCCTATTTGTATTTACTGCATTATTATAAATTGTAATTTGTTTTTATAATTTATATATATATATATATTTTTATAATTTATGTTTTTATAATTTATATATTTCTATAATTAAAAACAACAGAAATTTCACTTTTTGTTTTTTTATTGGAAAAAGAACGTATTAAAAAACTATTAATATTACAATACAGTATAACTCTTAATATATGTCATTCATACCATGGCAATGGCGATAGTTTTTTAATTCTTTCAAAATATATTTCAATGGTTTTCGCATTTTAATCACTTTTTTTTTAATACTTGTAAAATACGTCAATGACTTTCACATGTATATCGGTATCTTTAGTGCTTATAAAATAGATTTAAATGGCTTTCACATTTGTTTGTTTTCCAGCGGTATTTAGCAAATTTTTAAACATTTCAATGTTCTGGAAAAAATATATAATCTATTTTCTCGTTCTTACTTAAACAAACAACTTTTTCATTTATCTAAGTATCGTCGCCAATATAGTCTTATTTCTCAACTAGCAACAATAAATAGTTTCAGGTATCATAGTATAAAAAAACCTAAATTTAATTCATAACCAAGAGATTCCTATCACTAAATTGGAAACATTGCTTTAAATGTAACTGATAATCAAGTACGTGAAAATACTAAATTTAAATTATAAAAGTAAAAAAAAATATTTTTATAAAACTAAAATAAACTCAATACTGATGATAATTATCAATAATAATCACAAGATTGGAAAAGGTGTCCGAGTCCTCAGGAAAATCAATTTACCACTCCTCGTCTTCAGGTTCAGCAGCAGGGGGATTGTAGTTACTGCTCGATTCATTTTCGTTCTGGAAAAAAAATGTCAATGAGTTCACGTTGAAATTAATTTTTGAAACATTAAATTGCCCTTATTTCAAACTTTGTAAACTTAAATACTTTAAACTTAAATTCTTTAAACTTAAATACTTTAAACTTAAATACTAAACTAAACTTTAATATGTACTAATAAATTTGACGATGATTGTTTTAATTTCGACAAAAATTTGAGAGATGAATTTTGTATTAAATTTAGAATAGACTGAAATTCAGATAAATTGAAATTTGTATTATTGACAAATAAATTGCTGTTTAAATCCTTTGGATTAATTAACATTAAAAGTTCTTTAAATTTGGAGCCATGAATTAAAACAATAAAATTATCATCTATTGAATTTTGTAAACATCCAAGTTCTATTGCACAGAAATTAAAATGTTAATTATATTAAAAACCTATTAAGCTTTGAATATCTTTATGTTTCGACTAAAACCAAAACTTGAACAAATTGAATTGAATGAAAGACTGATTAAAGTTATGTAAAATGAAATTTCGATAAAAATAAAGTGTAAAAAGAATATTCGGTTTTGAATTCGTTTCTTTAGTTGATTCAAATTTAACGGCTTTTTTAAAAAACGAACTTACCTGTCGGAAATCTCGAGCTCCGAAGCCGCTTGATTTTCCAGGCTGGTAGTTGCTGGAACCTCCGTATCCGCTTTCGAGGAACTCAGGGACTGGTTGTCCAACTTCTTTCAAACTTTTGACAAGTTTTTCTGCCATTGCACTGTCATCTTCAGCATTGAAGAAAGTTGTTGATCTACCTTTGTTTCCAACACGTCCAGTTCGTCCAATTCTGTGAACGTAGGTCTCGATGTCCTTGCCGATGTCATATTGGATAACATGAGAAGCGCCTGGGATGTCCAAACCTCTCGCAGCAACATTCGTCGCAACCAGGATACCCATTTTTTGGTACTTGAAATCCCGAAGAGCTTGTTCACGTTGGCTTTGAGTCCTATCACCGTGTATACTTGTTGAAGGGAAATTATTTTCCGATAAATAGGCAGCCAGGAAATCTGCGGTTTTCTTCGTTTCGACGAAAATAATCGTTCCCGTAAGAGTATTATTCTCCTTCTCGCGATTAAGTATTTCAGCGAGTTTAGGCTTTTTGTCTTTGCGAGATACTTCGAAGAAGCCTTGATCGATATCTGTATTTGCACCTCCAATTACACCGACTGCAATAAAACAGTAGTTCTTTTTAAGAAATCTGGCAGCCATCTCTTGAATCGAGTCTGGGAATGTAGCTGAGAACATGAGGGTTTGTCGCTGTTCTTTTGGAACCATTGTTTCATGATCCACAACTGTTTCAACAGCCTCTTTGAAGCCCATGTCTAACATTCTGTCTGCTTCATCTAAAACGAGGAATCGAACAGCATTCAGTTGAATACGCCCTCTCGAAATGTAATCATTTAATCTTCCAGCGGTAGCAACGATAACATGACATCCATTCAAAATCCTTTTAGCTTGATATCCAACAGCTGTTCCTCCGTAAACAGTTTCAATCTTAAGAATCGATGAATTCGCGAATTTTCTAAATTCATCGCCGATTTGAATTGCCAACTCTCTTGTTGGTGCCAATACTATACACTGTGGTTCACAGTGACTTCCATCGGACATCAGATCTTTCGGATCAGCAAGAAGCTTGTTTATGATAGGAATTGCGAAAGCAGCCGTTTTTCCAGATCCAGTTTGTGCACACGCCATAATATCATTTCCAGCCATTGCAGCTGGTATTCCGTATTGCTGAATTGGTGAAGGAATTTCGTACTTGCATTTCTTAATATTGTCAATTACAAATTGTCTCAAGCCAGCTTCCTCAAATGTTTTTATTGGAGTAACCGAAACTCCCGAAACATTGACCTTGATTTCGGACAATTTTTTGAAATTAATTCCGGCCATGATTCCAGTAGAGAACATTTTTTCTTCGTCCTGTTCTGGTTCTGGGGGAATGTATATTTCTTTATTGATGAATTCTTTTTTCTCTCCATCGCCACCTTCATCATCATCTCCGAAATTTCGTCGACGGCCACCATCAAAATCATCTCCATCGCCACCTCGTCCACCGCGACCTCTTCCACCACGTCCGCCGCGTCCTCTACCTCGACCACCTTCATCATCATTATTATAAGACCTGAATCCGTTTTCTCCATCATCACCTCCATTATTGTAACTGAAAGACAAACAAAACCATTTACTAAAAGTTAGCAAATCTTCATTTTCAAACTTGTTGCTAGTTAAAAATTACTACATTCTTAATTTGTTGCTTGTTAAAAATTACTAAATTCTAAACTTGTTGCTTGTTAAAAATTACTAAATTCTAAACTTGTTACTTGTTAAAAATTACTAAATTCTAAATTTGTTGCTTGTTAAAAATTACTAAATTCTAAATTTGTTGCTTGTTAAAAATGATTAAATTCTAAATTTGTTGCTTGTTAAAAACTATTGAATTCTAAATTTTTGTTGTTCAAAACAACTGAATTTTAAATTCATCTGTTGCTTGTTTAAATTAATTACAATTAAACCTTAATTTTCAAAGTTAAAATATACAAATTTGAATACCTGTCTCCATCATCATTTCTGCGGAATCCGCCACCTCCTCGACCACCACGTCCTCCGCGACCTCTTCCTCGACCACCGTCGTCATCAAAGTTACGAGATGGTTTAAAACCTCCATCATCATTATCAGCATTGTTATAACTAAAAAAAAACATTGTTATGAAATCCAATTAATAAAAAGTTCTTAAATAAAACTGTACATTAATTAAAATTATTTTAAAATCATATTAAATTCAAATCGATCAAACTTTTAATTAACTCAGTACTAAATCAAAATAAGTGATAAGGATTTTTCTTAATAAAATAAAGAAAAAGTGAGAAAATAAAATTTAAATTGAATGAAATGGAAATTTCACAAAATATAAATTCGTCAGAATACCTGTCTCCATCGTCGTTTCTGCGGAACCCGCCGCCTCCGCGACCACCACGTCCTCCGCGTCCTCTTCCTCGACCACCGTCGTCATCAAAGTTACGGGATGGTTTAAAACCTCCATCATCATTATCACCATTATTATAACTAAAAAAAAACATTGATACGAAATTTGATTAACAAAATGGTCTTAAATAAAAGTGTTCATTAATAATTTAAATTATTTTAAATTCTTATTAAATTCAAATCGAACGAACTTTTAGAGAATACAGTATTAATTTATCAAAATAAGCGATAAGGTGAATTATTTAACAATAGCTGAAAAGATGTTAATAAAACAAAAATTGAAGTTTAAATTGAATCAAAAAGTCAATCAAATAAATTTATAAATACCTATCTCCATCATCGTTTCTGCGGAATCCGCCACCTCCGCGTCCACCACGTCCTCCGCGACCTCTTCCTCGACCACCGTCGTCATCAAAGTTTCGGGATGGTTTGAAACCTCCGTCATCCCCATCGTTTCCATAACTAGAATAATTATATTGAATTTAATGTATGATTTGTATGAAAAATGAAAAATTCAAATTAATTAAACTAATGAAATTTATATTAAATATATTATAAATTAAATTCCTTATAAGAAAAATGAACTCCGTCATCTCCATCGTTTCCATAACTAGAATAATTATATTGAACTTAATGTATGATGATTTGTATGAAAAATGAACAATTCAAATTCAAATTAATTAAATTTATATTAAATATATTATAAACTAAATTCCCTATAAGAAAAATTAAATTTTTTTGAATCCATATTAAAATTAAACTATTTATTCGAGTTAAATTTTTAAACATTAAATTAAAATAAATAATTTAACCATTATTAATTATACAAAAAAAAAAAGAGAAAATTACACAAACGTGGAAAAGACAAAAATACGAATATAATTTGTAAAAAAGTGGATACTTATTTTAAAAGAATGGATAAGTAATTAGCAAAATACATACCTGTCCCCATCGTCGTTTCTTCGGAAACTGCCACCTCCGCGACCGCCACGTCCACCACGTCCACCACGACCTCTTCCTCGGCCTCCATCGTCATCGTAGTTTCGAGAAGGTTTGAAGCCTCCATCATCATCATCGTAATTACTGGTTGGTTTAAAACCACCATCATCTGCATTATTATCGTAACTGCAAGAAAAATACATGTTTAATATTCAAAAGACACTTGAAAATATCCTTTTTAAAACCATTGTAATAATAAATGTATGAAACCTGAACAGTTAAAAGGGACCTTACGTACAAAAAACTATTTTTTTTTATTGATTATTTATTTTTATTGATTATTTATTTTTATTGATTTATTCTTTATTAATTTCTTATCAACAAAACTGATAAACAATTTCTAAACAAAAAATGTAAAAATGATTTATAAAAAAATTAAACTAAAAATCACAAAAATAGTTACGTTAGTTCTTTGTAGATCTATTTGCAAAAAATAATGTAAACCAAGTAGATTATATATTTTACCTGCTGGTGGGTTTGAAACCATCATCATCTCCAAAGCTAGAAAATTATAAAATTACAATTATTTAATAATTATACTTGTAGTAAAATAAATATTTTAAACAAATATTTATCATGCATAATTTTACATATTAATGTTTAATACAGTTGTAGCGTAAAAGAAATAACTAAGTTCTCTTATAGAAAATCATTCTAGAATAATTATAAACACACGGAACAAATTATATTAGAATTTTTAAAATCATTCATCAAAGTTCAAAAACAAGTGAATGAAAAAGTTTTTTTTAAATAAAATATAATACTGCTTGAAACTAAATATTGTAGAGGAATTAATCCAAACTTAATTAGCTAATTTATGACTCAATTAGAATTTTACCTGCTAGTCGGTTTAAAACCGTCATCATTGTTTTGTCGGTTAGAGGGCGTAAAACCACGACCCTTGCTGGAAAAATTCCTGCCAGAGTCTCCCATTGTGCCTGTTAAATAATTAATACTATTCAAATAGATATCCAAAATAAATAATTCAATTGTTTTAAAAGAGGACTAATCAACTTAAACTACTATCAAGATGTTTAGTTCCTAAACATCTATCTATAAAAATTTTGTGAATTAAAAAAATCTAGTAAACAATTTAAAAATACAATTTACAAAATTGGCCAAAGAAACGAAAATTTAAAAAAAAAAATGAAAATTTAGTCCACTGACTTCTTGCAAAAATGAAATATTCTCTAACTATTGCGAAATGTACTCATTAATTAAATTTTATTAATTTAGAAATAAAAATACTGCAGTTCAAATTTTTATTAACTTTTAATACCCTGAAAATTTGGAATTTTTTAAGAAATTGAATTATTTAAGTATTGTACGTGGTTATTGAAAATATTTAGCTACTTTTATTAAATATCAAGCATATGATTATAGTTATTTTAAAACACAAAGAAATTTATCAGGACCTTCAGACCTCTTGATTTCTGAGAATTTGAGCGTCGTCAGCTCTCAATAAACACTTCGTAGAATATATATAAACTTGAGTTTTCTTCAAGTGTGCATATGATACACTAAACATTTTCCCAAAATCGTTCTAAAAACTACATTACTCTCAAAATACTCATAAATATATAACAAGCGAATATATAAAGTTTGAAATTTATGTATATATAAATCTTGAAACATGGAAAAGAAATATTAGCTGAACACAAATACAAAAATTCGTTTTAAAATTCTAATTTATAAATATATGAACATAAATTCACAAAATCAAGGAAGTGAGAAAATATTACGTGAAGTCCACCTTTTCTATCAACGAAATAAGTATGTTACAATAAAATATTAATTACAGAAATCGGTTATTTTTCAAAGCTTTTTTTGATTTTTCGATAAATTAGTTAATTTGCAAATGACGGGTGAAGTAAAAAAGGCTTCTTTGCCTTTGTTCAAAAAATGCGTTAGAAAATTATTCGCCTTGAACTTTCTAGAATAAAACGGCCACGTGACAAAAGATAGTGAAAATTATTAGAGTAAAAGCGAAAAAATTGAATAAATTCTAACCATAAATTCACATTAAATCTAAATTGAATAATTGAGTCGTATTTTATTTGTGATTTTATGAGACGAAGAAAGCACATGTTTGAAAATCTTAAAAACTACATTATTTTACTAACGCCAAGCATTCCCACACAAAAAGTATTGAAATTCAACATAAATATTGAACAAACTTAAATATTTGCAACAATTTGAGCATCATCCGATGCTCAAACTTTTCAACAAAAATTTCCACATGGTGTCTTGACGAAAAAAAGCCTTACCTTCTTTTGTTGTCTTTTAAGCAGTTTAAGATGATTGTAAAGATGATTTTCTATTGAAAAACACTTTCACTGCAGCTAATTTAATGTATTTTATATAAATTATAAAGATCTTTGATAATGAAAGCTAAAGGCGACGAGATACTACCGGCTGCGAACCGGCTTCTGGAAACCCAACGTGCAGAATAGCGAGAAGTGGGAAGTGATGAGAATGTAGCCACTAGTCGATCCTTCGATGATGAACAAAGGGGCAGTATGAGAACTGAGAATCTGATTGGTCGTCACAGAAAAAAAGGGTCACGTGATATGTGTTCTTCTCCACGCCACTTAATGCGCAGGTCTAAGCTGTACTGATGGGCGCCAAGTCCCACACGTGGCGAGCATGATTTTGCGTTATAATTCAAAAAGAAACGAAATAAAGTACAAAGAAGAATATTCGTTAGTCATCTGAGATCGTAAACATTTTATTATTATAATTTGTAACCTCTTTAAGGGACAAAAAATCGTCAAAATTGAGGAAATAAAATTTTGACACAATTTGAAACTAACTTCACATGATACATTAAACCGCCAGAGCATATATCGAAATATCGCACATGCGCATTATGAGATTTAATTTGAAAATCGTACAGAAACCAGGAACGTACCAATAAATAAGGGTGCCTGCACATTAATACAAAAAATATTTTTAAAAATTGGAAAGTAAATAAAAATGGAAGTGTTTTAATGTAGAATTTCTATTTAATTTGCAAAATTTGCACTGAAGAAAAGATCACAGAAAATTACAAAGTATTTTGAAACCCAACTAAACTTTATGATTCTAATTTATGAAAGAATAGTTTTCAGAATATTGTATTCTAAAATAATATGTCAAAATGTTTCTTTTCTTTCTTTTTCTTTCTTCAAAGAATTTATAACTCGAAATATCCTTTTGTGAATTAGAATCTACATATTCAAATATTGAGCATCGAATGTATATAAAACATTTAATATATTGAGGAATATATTATATTTATAAATGAATTTAAATATTTTCGTTTTAAACGAAAAGAATTATTTATTAATTCAACTTTTTGTACTTGATAATTTTATAAAAACTTATTTTTGATTTTTTAATTTTAAAAATTGAAATATACTTTATTGCTGTGAAGATACAGAATTATTTTAATTGTTAAAAATAATATACATAGAATTAAAAATTTTGAAAATTAAAGATTCATTTTAATTAAAAGAATAATTTACGAAATCTCTAGTGGAATGAAATGTTGGATTTTTTGGATAGTACTTTGAAATTTACAATTATTAACATCACGTGAAAATATGCATTGCTTTTGTGTCACCATGAGCTTAAGATTGATGAAGATAACGGTCTCGAAGGTTAATAATTCAGTCATATCAAGATACAAATTTGCCATAATTATTCGCAAGCCAGACTCGTCGTCGCAACTTTCTATTATGATTCACTATTATTTTTATTTTCACCCCTTTAAGTAGCCTTAAAGAAATATTTTAAATTACTATTTATTATTATTATTATTATTATTATTATTATTATTATTATTATTATTATTACTTTTTTCAAATAAATACTTTACTTTATTATTATGAATTATTATTATTATTATTGTTTCTTTATTTACTTAATTATTATAAATACTGTACTTTATTATTATGAATTATTATTAATTTTATTTTTATTATTTATATAAATTAGTATTTAATTATTATAATTTTTAGTAAAGTCTCGAATACAAAAAAAAATCTTAATTAGTAAAAATAGAAATAAACAATTTTTCTATTTAAATTATTAATACAAACACATTAATTGTTTTCGTTTGAATTATTTTCTTTTTATACATATTATTCTTTTGTATTATTTTTTTGTATTATTTTTTTTGTATTATGTTTTTGTATTATTTTTTTTGTATTATTTTTTTGTATTGTTTGTTTGTATTATTATTTGTATTATTATTTTTGAATAAATTTAATAATAATAATAATAATAATAATTTTTTTTTTTAATAATTAATACAAAGAAGATTAAAAATATCTACTCTGTATTTATTCTAGTATTTATTATGAGCAAGCAGATGCTGTAAAACTTGAAAAAAAAGATTAGACCTCTTTTGTTCGTTTTATTGAATTTTTATGGTTTAAATCCTCGGTTCTATAATCTCTAGGTTATTTTCAAATAAATCTTTCTTACTTTTTTCTTGGCAATTTGTAATTTTTCTACCAAAATTAGGTAATAAACCTTCAAAATGTCCAAATTGTTCGTTTTATTGCACTTTAGCAGACAGAGGATTAGCTGGGATTTATTTAAATCTCTGCTCTTGAATTTACCTGCCATGACCCAGAACAATAATTTCAAATGGAAACATTTGTAGTACACATTTCAGTTTTATGCATGATTTTTCAAAATTTTAAATTTATTTATTCCATAAATTGTTTCCAATATTTTCAGATCAAAATTTAGATAAATTCAAATTGGATCTATCAAAAATTTTTGATTTGTTTATTCCGTAAATTTTTTCCAATATTTTCAAATCAAAATTTAGATAAATTGAAATTGGATCTATCAAAATTTGAATAAATCAAATTTATTGTCAAAATTGTTTGTTTTAAATCAAATTTAAATGGACTAAAATCTAATTGGATGAAATTAAAATTTAAATGGATTAAAACCTGATTAAATTAAAATTTGTGTTAAAGTTCGATCCGGAATTAGTAAAATTCTTACGAATTACAATAATTTCTTTTTTTTAAAAAAAAACGAATTTTTAATAG
Organism: Ganaspis sp. Gsp50; assembly: GCA_011057455.1. Classification (NCBI taxonomy): domain Eukaryota; kingdom Metazoa; phylum Arthropoda; class Insecta; order Hymenoptera; family Figitidae; genus Ganaspis; species Ganaspis sp. Gsp50. The sequence continues at coordinate 12,325 of WNHD01002013.1, forward strand.
AACGCAATTTACAAACTTCAGAAAAAAAAACTTCAAAAAATTCAGAAAATGTTTTTTTTTTAGATTGGTTTTGTAAATTAGTGAAAAAAGTGAAACAAAGACGATTCTCTGTAATTTTCACCTTGTATTAATTTTTCTTTTTTCGTATTTCACATATGGTTATTTGAGAATCCGAGGAAGGATTATCTCAATTCTCGCGACTTTTTTCTCTTCGTGCGCTATCAGCGTACCGTTATCGATGTAATATGCATTTCGAAAATTCTACAGGCACAAGTGAGTGCATATATTAAAATACATGTGTGTTACACAAAGAATAAAAACTAAGTAAAGGAACAAGAACTGAGAAAAAATGCAGTTCCGTCACGGTCATGGACGGTAGAGATAGGACCAGTTTCTAGTATCGCGGTGTCATGAAGTTTTGTACGTATGTGAAGTGATTCTTTATGCTGGATAAACTCAGTTTACATTCAATTGTCTTCTAAACCGGCAGGTTTTATACATCCTTCAATTCATAAAGAATAAAAAAATTGCGCATTTCCCCAAAAAAACTATTGGCCCAGGAAAACGTTTTTGTAATTAAAAGAAAGGAGTTTCGTGGAAGATCCACAATTACAATTTTTTTTACTCAAGATAGGTAAATTTTCATTTTCATATGATTATGTTACAAATTTTGTTTTTGTAAAACAATGTTACAAATTGAATAAAAAAAAAATAGTCTGGCAAAAGGAAATAAAATAAATGAAATAATAGAAATCTCCTTAAAAAAATATCTCAAAAGAATTTTTGGAACGTGCAAATTTAATTTAAATTCTCTTTTTAATTTCAAAAATGAAAATTTCAAGGATTATCTCAATTCTCGCGACTTTTTTCTCTTTGTTGAAATTGTGAAAATTAAAAAATAATAAATCGAATATTAATAATAATAATAATAATAATAATAATAATAATAATAATAATAATACTAATAAAAATAATAATAATAATAAAAATAAAAATTTATAATAAATAAATTAATTAATAAATTAATTAATAATAAAAATTAATAAATAAATTCATTAAATAATAAATAAATTTATAATAAAAATTAAAAATAAGAATAAAAATAAAAATTTAAGAAGCAACATTTAAAAAACAAAATAAAAATTGTTTAAATTATAATTGCACGAAAAATATTTACTATTGAAGAAATGAAATGTATGTACAAATTTGGAAAAGAGATAGAAAATTCGAAAAATTGTATATGTAGATGAAAACAAAACGTAATTCAGAATTATAAAAAAATATGTGCAATCGTTGAAATTTAAACCAAAAAATTTCAAAGAAAGCAATAAAATCGATACATAGGTTGAAAATGTAAAAAATTCTTATTCTTAATTATGCTTCTTAATTAATTGCAAAATTTAAAATGCAGATATTTATTGGCTTTAGTATTTATCAAATGCACAATTTCTTTCTTCAATGCAAAATTTATTTTTTGAATGGAGAATTTATTTATTCAATGCAATCCTCATTCACTGCATTTAAAATTAAAAATGTTTAAATAATTGATTTTTAAATAAATTTTTAAATAAATTCATAAAATTTTTAAATAATTGATTTTTAAATTAATTTTTAAATAAATTCTTAAAATTGGTATATAATTGATTTTTAAATAAATTTTTAAATAATTGATTTTTAAATTAATTTTTTAATTAATTTTTTTTTAATTAATTCTTAAAGTTTTTAAACTACCAAAGCTGAAATTGCTAAGAAATAAAATACGGAAGATGTTTAACGAACCCGACTGATCTCTCACCTTTGAGAAATTGGTGCAACGATCGGACTGAGTAAAACTGGATTAAGCATTAAAACAAAAAATTCTCATTAAATATTCATGGAATGAGTCGACAATTTTCCTACGAATTATCGATAATCACATACGCGCAATTAAAAAGTGGTGAGCTAAACATATTGCTAGCCTCGAAGGTGTTAATATAATGTGTGCGGGAGTGGACGGACGTTTTTAAAATATGCAAGGACTTTTAAACAAGTCACGTGTTGCTGAACTCGATTTATATGTTTACTTGAAAGAAACTGATTTTTTCACATCAAGAGTGAACGGAAATCAGCGTGACTTAAATATTTGTAGCAATGATTAAACGGTGAGACCAGACTTTTGCATTAAGTATTCGACTTTTGTCAAATCTTTCATTCTTAATTTAAAAAAAAATCGCACATTTTTAATACACTCTCATTATTGATGAGAATGTAAAAAGATATTCATATTTTTTATGAAAATACATATTTTATGAAAGTACATATTTTGTGGACATTTTTTAAAATTACGAGCTTTTTAAGTTTGTGTATTAAGGCAATTTAGTTTGTTTTTTTTAAATTAGACAAAAAGAGAAAGTTCAACATTCTTATTTGTATAAAATTATTAGAAATCTTGAAAAATGGATTTGAAAAATTGCAATTTAGTTTCTAAATTAAAAGAATAATTAAGAAATAAATGAATGAAAAGATTTTAAATTGGGAAAGTTTTAAAAAAAGTGTTAGTTAAAAGTTGAAAATTGTTAATGAAGTGTATATTTAATTCGTTTTCTTGACGAAGACTTGTTTGCTTAATAAAATGAGGTGGATAAATTAACTTGTAATAAAGAGAGTAGAGAGACTAAATAGTGAAAAAGGTGACAAAACCGGACTATGCTCAAGTTGTATATCAAGGGTGACTCAGTCTCTTCTTATACTATTGCATCTCGTTGCTGGATCGTAATAATAGAACAAAATTGATTCATCCTGCTGAAAGCAGAAATGTGCTTTTCACAATTTCATACCTCTTTTGTGTAAGATAATGTATTTTTAAATCCACATTTGGTACATTCTATATAAAATTTACATCAATGATAGTACGGCATGAATTTTAGTTCATTAATATCAGAATTATTTACTTTACAAACGAAAATTTATATTTCTCTATTTTCTTTTCATTATTTATTCAATTCATTTTTTTCTTTCATTTTTATTCAATTTTATATTTAATTTGATTCCATTTATTATATTCATGCTTTCATATATTTTCATCTATTTTCATCTATTTTCATCTATTTTCATCTATTTTCATCTCTTCATCTCTTCTCATCTATTTTCATAAATCATGTTTAATTTATTTCATTTCTTATATTTATTTAATTTCATCTATTATATTAATTTATTTTATTACATTATTTTCTTTGTTTTATTTCCTTGCGTTTTTTTTATTTTCTTCCCTCTGTTCAACTTTATGATTTGTTCCTGATTTTGTTTACTTCTGTGTTTAAAAAAATTGTGTGTATTTTTTTTTATTTATGTGTACTTTGTTTATTTATGTGTATTTTGTTATTTTGTGATTTAGTAATTGACTGAATTCCTTGTCAAAAAATATCAACACATTGAAATACAAAAATAAATAAAAATCTGGGACTAAACAATTAAGGATTAAACAATTACGAATAAAACAATCGAGAATAAAACAATTAAGAATAAAACAATCAAGAATAAAACAATTAAGAATAAAACAATCAAGAATAAAACAATTAAGAATAAAACAATTAAGAATAAAACAATTAAGAATAAAACATTTGAAAGTAAAAAAATTGAAATGAAAAATGCAAAGTGAAAAATACCTAAATATGTTTACAGTACACAAATCATAATGCAATTATAAAAATGATGATAGTTATTTTAAGATTGAAGTCTGCTGGTCAATGATAACAGATGTGGGAAAAAATACTTTGAAATGCACGTGTTTTCTGAGATAAGATTAAATATTATGCTTAATTTGTCACAGTGATAATTCCCCATAAGGGTACCATTCCACTGACTTTCGTCTGAGGGGTGTTGCTGGCATATTTCAAAAATATGTAAATTTCATATTAAAGTCATTATTAAACACCCTAGAATTAATTTTTAATCATGATTTTTCATAATATTTTGTTAATAATTTGAAAATTGTAATTAAAGATGTGCAAGTACGGTAAACATGGCGTTTTCCGACCATATTTCAAACTTTTTTTAATTAATAAAGATAGATTTAAATTAAATTCTGTTGAAAACGTAGATTAGTACAAGTTTTAAAGATTTATTTGTATAACTTTATTTTGTATATAAAATAGAATAATAATAAGAAAAGTAGATTTGAAATTGGTCTAAAAACTGTCATTTTT
>WNHD01002014.1:0-34690 GCA_011057455.1 Ganaspis sp. Gsp50
TTATGACTGCGCTTTAACGCGCATTACATAAGAGTACTTTCAATAGCGGAAAGTACTTTTAACTTACAAAAGTACTATCAGAACATAAAAGTACTTTTAACTTACAAAAGTTCTTTCAGAACATAAAAGTACTTTTAGCTTATAAAGTACTTTCAGCTTGTAAAAGTACTTTTAGCTTATAAAGAACTTTCAGCTTGTAAAAGTACTTTTAGCTTATAAAGAACTTTCAGCTTGTAAAAGTACTTTTAGGTTATAAAGCACTTTCAGCATGTAAAAGTACTTTTAGCTTATAAAGTACTTTCAGTATGTAAAAGTACTTTTAATTTATAAAATACTTTTAGCTTATAAAAGTACTTTTAATTTATAAAGTACTTTTAGCTTATAAAAGTTCCTTCAGTACATAATATTATTTACACTACATAAAAGTACTTTCAATACAAAAAAGTACTTTTAACTCATAAAAGTACTTTCAGTACATAAAAATACTTAAAATGCTTTAAAAGAGTACTTTTAATACATAAAAGTACTTTTAATAAATTTTTAATTATCAAGAAAAAACATTGTTAATAAAATTTTAATGAAACTAATTTCGTTTATTGTCGGTGTAAAGTAAACTAAAACCAACGCCCAGTGAACTTTAAACCTTTCTGACTGAAAACCTAATAGGATTGTCGGGATGCCTACATATGGAAATCTTTAAGATGAATTAGTTAATAGCCTTAGAAAATAATCGAATCCAATCAAGGAATTCGCTCATTCTTAAGGCTTAGTCTAATTAAAATATAATTTAATTATCCGTTCGCAATACTGACTCGCCAGAAAAAAAAATACTCCCAAAGCATCAACCTTAACACCATTTCTACCTAGAACATAACCTAAAAAACTAAAGAAAAGAACAAAAATTAAAAAGAAATGAAAAACAGGAATGAAAGAAGAATAAAAGAGGAATGAAAAAAGGAATGAAAAAGTAATGAAAAAGGAATGAAAAAGGAATGAAAAAGGAATGAAAAAGGAATGAAAAAGGAATGAAAAAGGAATGAAAAAGGAATGAAATAGGAATGAAAAAGGAATGAAATAGGAATTAAAAAGGAATGAAAAAAGGAATGAAAAAGGAACGAAAAACAAATAAAAAACAGCAAAAATGATTAAAAGAATGAAAAAAGAACAAAAATATAAAAAGAATAGAAAAAGAATAAAAAAAAATACAAAAATAAAAAACGAAAAAAAAAGAAAGAAATTAATTTATACGTTTGTTCACTCTCAAAGTGTTCACTGCTTTCCACAAAAACAAAAAATCTTCTCTTTTAGTAATTTTACAAGCTTCCAAAGTCGCGAGGTGGGACCAAGTGCCACTCACCTCGTGACTTTAACAGCTAATAAAATCCCATCAAACAGAATTTAAAGCCTCTAATGTACGTGATACGTTTTTCTCAAGTGAACAAAACATTTTACCCAAAAATCAAAAGAAAAAACCCAACAGAAAACTACTTATAAAGACAAAAATCTTACCCTTAACCTAAAAATGGCATCGGTGCTGTGAACTCCGGAAAGCAGATTCCACGAGAGGTCTAGAGACGAAAGACTGGCGGCGGCAGTCATGGACATGACTTTTATTGGCAGTCTCATAAACTGATTATGAGAGAGGTCCAAGCTCTCGATGTAAGCTTCATTAAAGAGGTTATCTGGCAGCGTACGAAGCCGATTATGAGATAGGTCCACAATCCTTAATTTTTTCAAGGATCTAAAAGTTTCCGCTGGTATGTCCATTAAATAATTCCAGGAGAGAAGCAAAACCTGGATATTTTTCGTGTTCCTAAAGCAATCAAAGTCAATTTCCATTAACTCATTGTAACTCAAGTCGAGCCACTGGAGATGGGGCATATTTCCAAAAACTCCCTGTGTTACGTTGTTGAGCTCGTTGTGCGAAAGATAGAGGTGCGTTAGAGAAAATTCGACAGGTCTGAAGTACATTTTCACAATGTCGGAAATGTTATTGTAGCTCAGATCCAAGACCTTGATATTTGAATTTAAAATACTCCCCACTGGAAAGAAAAAAATTTGTTATTAATTTTTATTAATCGTCATTGAATTGTGCCATCGAGTAGAAAAAGTCTAAAAAAGAATTATTGCCCAATTTTCATTTTTACTCATTTTATTTGCAAATAAAAAAGCGAGGTGGACGCTCTAACCTACACGACTAAGCACCCCTAGCGGCGAAAATTGTCACTTACTGTTCACTGTGTTGGAGTACATCGAGGCATTCATTGACAAATGAGAAATCTCGTTGTGACTGACGTTTACTTTGAACGACGAGAGGGTGCCAACTTGATCGAAATAGTTGAAATCAAATTCATTCAGGTTGTTGTAAGCCAAGTCCAAAAATTCAAGATCCGGAAGATTCTGAAAACGAAAAGTATTTCATTGTCCGAGGGACAAAACGGCGTCTTTATCGGTATGTTGAGAAAAAACAGTTTCGTTATCGACAAAAGAAACTTTTGATACCGACTGCTGGGCAGTAAAAAAATTGTTATCGACGACTGGACAATAAGATACCTTTATTACCGACGGATGAATAATAATAAGACTTTATTACCGCCGGATAGTAAGAGAATTTTATTACCGACGGATGGATAATATGAAAACTTTATTACCGTCGGAGAGTAATGAAATTTTATTACCGACAGAAACATTGATACCGATTGTCGGTTAAGAAGGGAATTTTGTTATCGGCTATGGGATAAAATGAGAGGTTTCTTTGTCGACCGTTGATTCAAAACAATCATTTTTTCTCTCTTCAATCAAAAAAAATGTGTTTTTAACAAAAATTCTTACCTGAAACGCTTCGTCGCCAATGCTTCTGATTTTGTTGCCTCGCAAATTAATGTACTTCAATCGATTCATATTCATAAATGCTCGCCTTTCTATCCTGTCGATAACGTTATCTTGCAAATTAATTGTCGTTAACATTATAAGATCAACAAATGTGTGGGTTGAAAGAGACTGTATTTGATTATATCCAAAATAAACTTCCTCTAAACTCGAGTGTATATCTCCCTGAAATTTGACAAGAATGTAAATACTTTTTGCTTTTCTTGGGGGAAGCATTGTTTATTATTGTTTTTGTGATGAAATATTTTTGTTAACACATGAAACATTTACAGAAACACTTTTGCAATTTTGTTTGATCAGCTTGGCAAAAATCGTCAAAAAAAGATTCACTCCTCCAAGAGTTATTTAAAATTAAACTTTCCAAGTGGGGGCACCACTTCACGAGACAATTTCTAAATGACACGAGAAATAATTCACACAATGTGATTTTTCTTTGAAAAATGAGCCATTGCAATGGCACAACGTGATTGCGAATCTTGAAATTCGAAAAAAATAATTTCAAATCATTTTTTAGGTACGTTTGTTGCCTGAAAAGAGGTTAGGAACTCACCTGAAACGTTCCCTTGCGAATACTGTCGATTTCATTGTCTTGCATCTCAATTCGTTTGATTCTTTTGAGAAAATGAAACGATGTATCTGGCATCGAACGAATTCGATTGTTGCTAAAGTCAAGATGTTGCAAATTCGTCAGAAATTTGAAGGGCCTGCTCGGCAATTCACTCACAGATGACGAAAGTCCGTGGGCAACTTTTAAAATCAGCAGCGAGTGTCCAACCTTTGAATTTTATTTTTAAAAAAATATATTTTCAAGTTTTCAAACAATAAAAGTAATTATTTACCAGCTTTTGGCAAAAAAGATATTCTTCTTTACCAACCGTTGATAGAATAATATCTCCCACTTTTATCAACCGTTGGTAGAACGGTTTTCTTTCTTACCGACGGTTGGCAGGACTATTTTCTTTCTAACCGATTGTCGGTTTAAAAGGTCTCTTTTTAATCCACTGTCGATACAAAGGTTTTCTCTTAAATCGACTGTCGATGCAAAGTTTTTCTTCTGCGTCAACTATCGGTAGAAAGGCCTTCTTGTTTACCAACCGTCGGTGAAAATGCATTCTTCTATACCGACTCTTGTTTAAATTGTATTCTAGCGGAATTTTTTTCATTTACCTCGGAAAAGGCGTCTTCCTCAATCGATGAAATGGAATTTTCCGAAAAGTCTAAATATTTTATTCCTCGGATGTGCATAAAGGCGTGACTTTTAATTGTATTCAGGTTGCTCTGAATAATATGCAATTCCTTAAGATCCATTCCAAATTCTGAAAATTCATCGGGCGACAAATTTGTCAGGGGCATCATTGATATTGCCAGAAATCGTAGATTTCTCATTTGGCGCAAATTTTGCAAAGCCACCAATCCATTTCTCTTGCCGCTCAAATCGAGATTGTAAAGGGAGTATTGAAAACCATTGAACACCTCTGAAACATTATTTGTAGCTACAGAAATAATTATTAATTAATGACGAGTCCACAAATTGTTCTAAAAAAGTACCCTCAAAATTATTGATTAAATTATAAAAAATTTGTTGTGTTTAAAATTGTCTAAAGCCACTGTATTCTTTTTGGTAATGTTGTCGTGTTATTAAAAATATTTTGCAAAAAATTGTTTCGATGGTTAAAAGAATGATTTAATTGTTTTTGCATTTTTAATGCATTTGAATTGGATTTGGTAGTATTTTATTTTGGAAGGAAGTTTCTTTACCGACCGCTGGCCAAGCGGAACGTTTCTTGGATAATTTATGGTAAGAGTCCTTTTACCAGCAGTCGGTTAAACAGTGTTTGGGCATACCTGCTGTCGATAAAACAGTTTTTTGCAATTTTTTAAAATAATCTTTTCTTTTGGATTTTATTTTGAATATAATGCATTTATAATAATAAAATGCATTTACCTTGGGAATATGAATCAATATTGTTTTCCCTGAAGATGAGAGTACGCAAAAAGTCATATTCTTGAAATAGATGAGGCGGCAATTCGGTTATATTATTTCCTGACAAATCTAGTAATTCCAATGATGATTCGAGGCCAGAAAAATCGGCGGAATTTACTTCCAATAAATCGCAGTCGGTGAAATAAAGTTCGCGGATTCGAGAGTCTCGAAAGGCACCTTCCTATAACAAAATTGTTTGTACAGTGAAATCTCGATAAATGATTATTGGTTTTTTTAGTATTAATTGAACACTTTAATATTTTTTGTTATTAACAAAGCGTTTTGTAGTTTCAAACGAAGTCTAATTTCAGTACGCATTAATTGGCCCGTTTTGTTTATTTATCGTAACGACCGTTACAGTAGAACCTCGATATTTGAACCACGATTTTGAGAATTCTGTTTCGTTCTTATTTTTGAAACAAATTATCAGAGTGACGTTTTCTAGATCCATTTTTTCGTTCTTTTGATTCTTTTATTGATACACTGGAACCTCTCAATAAGACTCGAATGTTTTTATTTGTTTTCTTGGTTTTAAATAGTACAATTTGAGCGAATTGTCCCATGTACAAATTTATTCCCAAATATTCGCGAATTTACAAATACAGTAGGATCTCTCAATAAGGAAATTCTTATCTAGAGGTCAAAATAACGCACTTAAAGGCTTTATTTCGATTCTGTTTGAAAACTTACATCGGATTTTATTCAAATGACGTTGTTAATAAGAAAGAATAGAACGAATGCAATTAAAAATTGTGAATTACTTTATTTTTAATTACCTCAACGACAGTGATGGGATTGCCATTCAAATAGGTTCTGTTGACTTTATAAAAATGTTGAAAAGACGCCATTTCGAGGCGTGGAATTTGATTGTAATCCATTCTGAGAACATCGAGTGACAATTGAATGCCTCGTATCTCCATTTCCATTTGCGGCTGGACCATTCTTGTGATTCGATTGTAACTCAAATCCAGGACCTTCATTTTTTTCAAGGAGGACAATTGCGAGTACGGAATGTTGGTCAATTGATTGTCATTCATGTACAAATGTGTCAAATGGGCCATTCCATCGCGAAAAACAGAGGGGTCAATTTCCTTGAGATTATTTTCCCGAATATCGAGAAATTCCAAATAAGCGAGTCCCGCGAAAGCGTCTGCAGGAAGTTTGTTGATTGCATTTCGTCCGAGACGCAAAGTCTGCAAAGAATTCTCAAGGCCACGCCAATTGTCCGGCGCAATGTGCGAGATTTGATTCCCTAGAAAGTGTATAAATATCATTCCACCTTGACACACTCTGCTGTACAATTTCAATTCAAGTTAATTGTCAGGAAAATTAATTTTTATTCTAATTTTTATTTTACTATTTTTTAAAATTTTAATCATTTTATTTCATTAGTTATTTTTTTAACTACTTGTTTTCTTAACTAATTATTTGTTTAACTAATTATTTGTTTAACTAATTATTTGTTTAACTAATTATTTGTTTAACTAATTATTTGTTTAACTGATTATTTGTTTAACTAATTATTTGTTTAACTAATTATTTGTTTAACTAATTATTTGTTCAACTAATTATTTCTTAAACTAATTATTTTTTAAACTACTTATTTCTCAAACTTCTAATTTTTTTATAATGCTCTTTTCTTCCTTATTGAATTTAATTTTTAATTATTCATTGCACATGTACAAAATATATGAAAAATTTTTTATTTTTAAACAAAGAGTTTTTTTAAGGAACACATACAGTAGAACCTCCAAATGAGAAACTTGAATTCTAAGAATTTGGAAATATTTTTGGTACGAAACTGTAACGAAACTGTTGTCAGATTGTTTCAATTTTACGTTTTTTGAATTTTTTCGTACACTAGAACCTCTTAAATTGATACTTTAACATTTAATGGTAAAGTTAGCGTTCAAAATAATTTTTCTATACTTAAATACTAAGAATCAAACATTTTTATAAATTTGTGGTACAGTAGAACCTCTTAATATGAAATTCTTCAATTTATTGATAATATGAAGTCCTAGGTTCTATACATTTAATTTTTTTTAATTTCTCCCTTCACTAGAACCTCTTGATTTGATACTTTAGCATTTAATGGTAAAATTAGTGTCCAGAATAAATGTTTTATGCTGAAATGCTAAGGATCTAAATTTTTTATAAAATTTTCGTACAGTAGAACCTCTCAGTTTGAAATTCTTCAATCTATTGATAATACAAAGTCCCAGATATACGATTTAGAATTGAATTATTCTAAATTTTAAATTTTTGAATTTTTTGGGTACACTAGAATCTCTAAAACTGATATTCTTAAATTAGATGGTAATGTTAACGCACAATATACACGTCTTTGACTCAGATTCTATTAATTTAAATTCTTTTAAATTTTTTCGTACACTAGAACCTCTTGATTTGATACTTTAACATTTAATGGTAAAATTAAAGTCCAAAATACATTTTTTATACTTGAATTTAAGATATTAGTTTAGAGTTAGTTTAAGAGTTAATTAGTTTAAGAGTTTAAGATTTTTATAAAATTTTGGTATAGTAGAACCTCTCAATTTTACTTTTACATTTAATGATGAAATTAGCATCCATAATACATTTTTTACACTTGATTTCAAAGAATCTAAAAATTTTAAATTATTTTTGGTGCAGTAGAACCTCTTAATCAGAAAATTTTTGCTTAAATGAAAACATTAGAGTTTAAAATTTTAAGAACAGTAGAAGCAATTTTTAAAAAATTACTAAACGATACTTATTAATTGCATAAAGTACAGTAGACCCTCTATATCTGACAATTAACGTTCTTTTCTTATAATAACGCTCTTTTCAATACACTGGAACCTTTCAATCTGATTTTACGCTATTAATTCCTCAATATCGAATTTTAAAAATGTTCCCAATATACTGGGAGCTCTGACTATGAATTTACATTATTATCAACACATTATTATCTTTCTAAATTCCAAATTCTACAAAATATTTCAGTACACTGGAACCCTTTAAAGTGATTTAAAGTTATTATTTCCCAAATCTCAAGTAACTTTCCAATACACTGGACCCTCTAAATATAAATTTACACAATTATGTCCTAAATACCAGAATATTCCCTGTACACTGGACCTTCTGATAATAAATTTACACAATTATTGTCCAAATTCCAAAATATCTCCAATACACTGGAAGCTCTGATTATGAATTTACATTCAAATTCCAATTCTTTGTGCATTCTAAAGTAAATTTCAGCGAGAAAAACATAAATATCATTTATCACTGCATTTTTGACGATACACTGGAACCTTGAAATATGGTTTTTTTACAATTAAAGCTAGCTAATTAATTTATTTTTGCATCCTACCAGTCAAATCGAGAAGTCGGAGTTTTTGGAGATGTCTGAACGATTTGCTCGGTACTCTTGCGAGACGGTTGTAGGGTAATTCAAGCTCCCACAACGATCTTTCAAGCCCTAGGAAAGCCTCGTCCGGTACATCCGATATGGGATTATACTTGATCTGCAGCTTGTAGAGACCTGCAAGATAACCTTAATGTAAAATTTGGATAAACATGAAATATAAATGGAGCACCCTATATCATTTAATTTCTTGAAAAATAATTTTCTGTTTATGGAAACTTTCTGATAAAATTGAAAGTATTGTTTGGGAAAAAAAAGAAATTTTTATCATACAATTATTTGGCAGAACAAAATAAAAAATCTAATACAAAAAATTATAATAAAATTATAAGTGTTAACAAGGGTTTCTGAAGCCCTTTTATGAAATGGTTGTCGAAAATTTCTTTTGCTTATATTGATTTTGGAGCGGATAAATTGAAAAGTGGATCTTTTTTGTTTTGTTGAAAGGTTGAAAAAATATTTTGTTCGAATAATTTATTTATGAATTTAATAAAAGTGCTAAATTAAATATTGATAATTAATGATAATTAGAACATTTTACAAATCAACAAAAACGATAACAATAACAACAAAAATTAAACAAAAACAATAATAATAATAATAATAATAATAATAATAATAATAATAATAATAATAATAATAATAATACTAATACAACAACAAGAAATAATAATAATAATACTAAAACAACAAGAATAGCAATCATAACAAAACAACAACAATGACAACAATAACAATAACAAGAACAAGAAAAATAATAATAACAAAAACAACAAGATTAGAGACAACAATAATAAAAACAAAAACAATGAAAACATTAATAACAACAAAAACAATAGTAACAGAAACAAAAAATAATAATAACAAAAATAAATACAAAACAATGAAAACAACAATAACAACAAAAACAATAGTAACAGAAACAAAAAAATAATAAAAACGACAATAACAACAATAATAATAAAACAATAGAAACAATAGTAACAACAAAAGTACTAATAATAATAATAAAATATCAACAATAATAAGAACAAAAATATTAATAATAATAATAAAATAACAACAATAATAACAACAGGAACAAGAACAATCAAATCAATTACAACAAAAATAACATAAATAAAAACAAAAACAATAAAAATAACAGTAACAACAATGAAAACAATAATAACAATAAAAATACCAACAACAACAATCATAACAACAATAAAAACAACAGAAAATCGTAATAATAATTGTTCTAAGTATTAAAAGTAAAAGTTAAATAATAATAATAATAATAATAATAATAATAATAATAATAATAATAATAATAATAATAGTAAAAATAATAATAATGAGTAAAAGATAATGGCATTAAGAATTTTTGTTTTTAAACTTTTTAAGGTTGAATTGAGCAGAGATATTGACGTAGAGCTTGTGTCGTTTTTTAATTTCAATCATTTAATTACTATTAGCATAATTTCTCATTGCTCATTTAATGATCAATTTTCTAATTAATTTATTTACTCTCTAGATTCTGCGTTTCACCCACTCATGATTCATTAATTTCGTAACTTTAGAGTCAAGAAAAATTAATCGCTTAAATTGAAATTCGCAGCTAAAATTAAATCTCAATTCATCAATTAAGCTTCATAATAATTAATTTATAAAATTGATCATTTAACTATTTCCTTTTTAACTACAAAAAACATTATTTTGTTTTGTATGTAATAAAGTCTTTAAATAATTGTACAATTTAATTAATTAATTTCTTTATATAGTTAATTTTATTTTATTTAGTTAATTTCTTTATTTTTTATCAATAAATTTATTTCCTCATTTTTTCAAAACGTTTAATTACTTCACGTTTCATCAAAACTCTTATTTCTTCAATTTTTTCAAAACGACTAATTCTTCAATAATTAACAAAACGTTTGTTTCTTCAATTTTTTCAAAACAATTGATTCTTCAATAATTAGCAAAACGTTTGTTTCTTCAATTTGCTGGCACAAGTGTTTATTTCTTCATTTTATAATATTTGTATCAATAAATTAATTAATTGTTTATCACTATTTTAAAAAAAAATTTTAATATAGTACAACTTCAGTTATTTAAGAAATGGTTATTTCTTCACATTTCTGTAAAACGGTTGTATCTTCATTTTATAGAAAAAGCTTTATTCCTTCGTTTTACAGTGAAACTTCTTCAAGTACATTTCCATAAAGACAATAAAGTACTTTTTTTTTATTTTGCAGTGAAACGTTTTTTCTTTCATTTTACAGAAAAGCGATTATTTCATCACTATGCAGTGTGATTATTATTTCTTCATTTTGGAATATAATGGTTATTTCTTCACTTTACAGTGTAATTATTATTTCTTCATTTTACAGTATAATGATTATTTCTTCACTTTAAAGCAAGGCGTATATATCTTTACTTTGCAGTAAACCGTCTACTTCTTTATTTTATAATAACCTTAATTTCTTCATTTTATAATAACCTTATTTTCTTCATTTTATAATAACCTTAATTTCTTCATTTTACAGTTAAACTTCAATTATAGTAAAAATTCGATTATAGTAAAACTTCAATTATAGTAAAACTTCAATTACAGTAAAACTTCAATTTCGTCACATTACAGTAAAACATTTTTAATTACATTGAACTAAGGTAAAAATTAATTTCTTCTTTTACACTAAAACTTCAATTTCTTCACCTTACAGTAAAAGTTATTCAATTACATTTAACTAAAGTAGAAATTCATTTCGTCTTTTACAGTAAAGCTTCTCTTCTTTTACAGTAAAAATTCATATTTTTCACCTTACAGTAAAACAGTAATAAAAAATACACAGTCATTCATTTCTTCTTTTACAGTAAAGCTTCTCTTCTTTTACAGTAAAAATTCATATTTTTCACCTTACAGTAAAACTTCAATTACAAGGAACCGAAGTAAAAATTGATTTCTTCTTTTACAGTAAAACTTATTCAATTACATTGATCAAAAGCAAACATTTATTTCTTCTTTTACTGTAATACTTCATCAATTACATTGAACCAAAGTAAAAATTCATTTCTTCTTTTACAGTAAAATTTCAATTACATTAGCTTATAATAAAACTTTTTCAATTACATTCAACTAAAGTAAAAATTCATTTTCTCTTTTACAGTAAAAATTCTTCAATTGCATTGAATAAGAGTACAAATCCATTTCTTCCTTTACAGTAAAAATTCGTTTCTTCTTTTACAGTAATACTTCTTCAATTATATTGAACTAAAGTAAAATTTTATTTCTTCCATTACAGTAAAAATTCATTTCTTCTTTTACAGTAAAACTTCAATTTCTTCTTTTAGAGTAAAACTTCAATTTCTTCTTTTAGAGTAAAACTTCAATTTCTTCTTTTACAGTGAAACTTTAATTTCTTCTTTTACAGTAAAACTTTAATTTCTTCAGCTTACAGTAAGTGTTCTTTAACTACATTTAATTAAAGTAGAAATTCATTTCTTCTTTTACAGTAAAACTTCAATTACATTGGACCAAAGTAAAAATCAATTTCTTCTTTTACAGTAAAATTATAATTTCTTCAGCTTATGATAAAACTTTTTCAATTCAACTAAAGTAAAAATTCATTTCTTCTTTTGCAATAAAAATTCTTCAATTACATTGAATAAGAGTAACAATTTATTTCTTCTTTTACAGTAAAAATTAATTTCTTCTTTTGTCGTGAAATTTAAATTTTGTAACATTGTAAAATTAATTACAATAGAAATTCAAGAAAATATTAAAATTAATTACATTGAAGTAAAGTAAAATTTCATTTCTTCCATTACAGTAAAAATCTATTTCTTCCCTTACAGTAGAATCTTTCTTTTCTCACTTTATTTAAATAAGAAGTCTATATCTTCAATTTACAATCAATCGCTTGGTCGAAATTCACGAAAACGTGAAGAACAATGAACTCGTCGTAAAGTGAAGCGATTTTTGATTTGACATAAAAAACGTATACTCGTTGTTAAAATAATGCAAAGACAATTAAAATTTGCAATTAAATGTAATTGTATTATCAAGTTGAAAAAAAAGGTTTCTTACCGGTATTGAGGAGGAATTGCGGTTGAAGGGAACGAAGCCCGTTGTTCTCCAGCTGTAGCATGAAGACCTTTGAGGCATTAATGGGGTGAGGAATTCGTCGCATCGGCACATTATAACACGACACAATTCCTAGATCTGGAACTGCCTTCGAGCACGTGCACAAAGGGTTGAAGAAACATGGCGGATACTGAACCGGAAGCTCGTGCATTCTCGCCATTGACGCCCAAAACATCAGCAAAATCACCACGATCACCATCGTGTAGCCTAATTTTATAAAAGCTAGCACGTTCTGCAATTTTTAATATTGAAATTTTTTTTTATTTTTAATTATTCTTTTTATTGCAAAAAAATTTTTTTTCTTGTTTTATTTGATTTATAAATAAAGAGAAAGAGAGAGAGAAAGAGCGAGAGAGAGAGAAACAGAAACAGAAACAGAAAGAAAAAAAAGAAAAAAATTTCCAGGAAGAAACATTTTCCGTAGAAATTCCGTGGAATTTCCACGGAAAATGGAATTCGGTGTCAAACTTCCAGGTAGAATTCTACGAAATTTTATATAGCAATCTTTTGTAGAAATGTTACGGATATTTTGTAAAATGTACACGTAAGATTGTATGTGGAATGTTGCGTCAATTTTCCATGTGGAATTTCTATGGAAATTGTATGGAAATTCTGTGGAATTCGGTGGAATTGCAGTGGATTTTTCATGGAATTTTGTGTGCAATTTCTATGTACTTTCTATAAGAGTTCTGTGCAAAATTTGTAGAATTTACAAGAAAAAAATGCAGACGGGATTCCATACAGAATTTTCACGTGGATTTTCCACGTGGAATTCCTGTGGAATTTTATGCGGAAATTCTACACACTTTCTACGGAAATTCTCCGAGAAATCTGCTGAATTTACGTGAAAGAAATATAGATGCAATTTCATCTGTAATTTTCACATTGAAGTTTCCATGTGGAATTTCTATGGAATTTTTTGCGGAAATTCTATCTACATTCTACAAAAACTTTAGGAAAATTTACACTCTCTGGAAATGCTATGGGAAAATTTGGAAATTTCGTTGAATTTACTTGAAGAAATTACATATGGAATTTTACATGGAATTACATATGGAATTTTACATAGAATTACATATGGAATTTTACATGGAATTACATATGGGATTTTACATGAAATTACATATGGAATTTTACATGGAATTACATATGGAATTTTACATGGAATTGCACATGGAATTTTACATGGAATTTCCATGTGGAATTTCTGTGGAATTTTAATGGAATATTTATGCGAAGCTTCTACGTACTTTCTATAGAAGTTCTGTGCAAAATCTGCAGAATTTACAAGAAAAAAATGCAGGCGAAATTCCATACGTAATTTCCACGAGGATTTTCCACGTGGAATTTCTGTGGAATTTTATGCGGAAATTCTACATACTTTCTGTAGGCAAATTCTGCGCAAAGTCCTCGGAATTTATAGGAAAGGATTGCAAACACAATTTTAAGTCCAAGTGGATTTTATGACATTACATAACAATTTCTACAACACTTTCCATAGAAATTCCATAGAATTTCCATAGAAACAAGGAAAGAAATAAATTACTTGAGAGATTGCATCTGAAATCGCAATGTGGAGTTTTTTTTTCAAATTTCATATGAAATTGTGCAATTTCCACGAAATTAAGTATATAATTTCCATGTGGAGTTTCTACGGAATTTTCCTAGAATTATGGCAAAAGAAAATAATATCGTAAAAGAGTGTACAAAAGATGATTTCTTATGGCGCATAAAGTTCCACCCTGAATAAATGAGACATTTTCCCCCAAATATTTCAATCTAATATTGCGCAAGAATAACTACGTCTTTCCTTTGCCCCCTTTGACCCAATTGAATTCAATTAAATTAACAATAACTATATGTAACTTTATTTCTATTCTTGAAATTCATTATTCGTAATTATATTTATTATTTATTATTTTGTATATTATATTATTTTTCTTATTTATAAAACTTCCACTTCCACGGAAATTCCACATGGAATTTTCTTGCGAAAATTTCAAAAGAAATGTAAAAAATACCATGTGTGGTTTCCATATAAAATTTTCAATCAATTTCCATTTCTATTCCATTTCTATTTGATTCCTATTTCATTTCCATTCTATTTTATTTCCATTCTATTTTATTTCCATTCTATTTTATTTCCATTCTATTTCTATTCTATTCCATTCAATTTAATTTCCATTCCATTTCCATTCCATTTCCATTCCATTTCCTTTCCATTTCCATTTTTGTCCCATTTCCATTCCATCTCCATTCAATTTCCATTCCGATTCCATTCTTATTCAATTTCCAACCAATTCCATTCTATTTCCATACAATTTCTGTTTAATTTCCATTTAATTTCCATTCAATTTCCATTTTTGTCCCATTTCCATTCCATCTTCATTCAATTTCCATTCCGATTCCATTCTTATTCAATTTCCAACCAATTCCATTCTATTTCCATACAATTTCCATTTAATTTCCATTTAATTTCCACTTAATTTCCATTTCTTTTTCTTTTTATTTCTATTCCATTCTATTTCCACGTATTGATTTTTAATATTCTAAATTTTCTTGTATTGAATTTCCATTAACAATTTCCACCATTAAATTTACATTTTGGAACATTTTACTCGTTTCATTTCCATTCATAATTTCCATGTGTGGAATTTCCATGGATAATTTCCACATGTGTAATTTAATGTTAAAGAACAAACAAGAAGGAATATAGAATGAAACAGAATGAGAGAAAATGGAAAATGAAGAAAATAAAAGAAGAAGAAAAGAGAAGAAAAGGAAATGAAGAAGAAAATGAAAAGAATAAAAAAACAAGAAAAGAAAATGAACAAGAAAATGAATACAAAAAGGAAAGAGAATGTACAAAAGATGAAAAAAAAAACAGAAGAAGAAAAGGGAAAGATCAAGAGTAGAGCAAGAAAAAGAAAAGGAAAAGAACAAGAAAATGTGGAGAATAAGTGGAAGAATTGAAATGAACTAGACCAAGACAATAAAAAGAAAAAGCAAAAAAGAAAAGGCAAAAAAAAAGAAAAATAAGAAAGAAAGAAAAAGAAAAATAAGAAAGAAAGAAAAAGAAAAATAAGAAAGAAAGAAAAAGAAGAATAAGAAAGAAAGAAAAAGAAAAATAAGAAAGAAAGAAAAAGAAGAATAAGAGAGAAAGAAAAAGAAAAATAAGAAAGAAAGAAAAAGAAGATAAAGAAAAAGAAAAAGAAAAAAATAAAAAAAAAAGATGAAAGACTAATAAATGCAATTATAAAATTGTGAAAATAGTGACTAAAAATAAAATAAAAATAATTTGTACCAGTTTAATGATTATGCATTAAAGCACATGTAAATCTACTGTGATTTTCAAATAACAATAACAATAATGTTTCTAATGAAAATCTTAATAATGATAATCCATTTTTGAGCACTGTTCTGGTCACTGTAAAATGTTCACAAAAAGCACAAAGACACAAAAGTTGACACGATCACTTTGTCAATGTTTTGTTTAAATAAATTACCATTTAATGCGTGCATCAGCTAGAAAGAAAGTGACTGATTAAGGAGAGCGTGGCTAAGCGACTGAGCAAGATTCATTCTAAGGGACATGCTATTCAACTGGGTGGCACTGTACCCATATAATAGGGCTTCCAGAATGCGCCGACAGTTCGGGTGCTTCTCTTTACCCGATTATACAGGTGATATTCCATTAGGCTGCAAATATAGTTGCAAAAAGAAAAGAAAAAGTAGAAAAAATGTACATATTTGTGCCACCGACCACATGGGACACTTACCGGTTAAAGGGTCTAAGTGCAAGTGGCAGTTTCAGGTCATTTTCATCACATAGCTTCGATTTTTTTTTTTAATCCAGGAAACTAGTACACTGGAATCTCTCATTTGGCTGGCCCGATATTTCGTGATTTTCAGTGATTTTTTGTGGGAGAGTTAATTTTTAGGGAGAATGCAGTGGTACCTCGGTTTTAGAGGAAACCAATATCGAGGTACTACTGTATTTCTCGTTTCGAGGTAGCAGTGCATGAGTCTAATACCGAGGTAGCAGTGTATGATTAAATACAGAGGTAGCAGTGTATAATTAATTACCGAGGTAGCAGTGTATGATTAAATACCGAGGTAGCAGTGTATAATTAAATACCGAGGTAGCAGTGTATAATTAATTACCGAGGTAGCAGTATATGATTAAATACCGAGGTAACAGTGTATAATTAATTACCGAGGTAACAGTGTATGATTATAACCGAAATAGCACTGTTTGACTATAATACCGAGGTAGCACTGTATGACTCTACAATCGAGGTAGCACTGTATAACTATAATCGAGGTATCAGTTGTAATTCTATAATCGAGGTTCCAGAGTATCCCTAAAACCCAAAATCAAGTGTTTATACAATATGTATATATCACCGAGCTATCAGAGTATATCTCTAAAAAACGAGGTTCCACTGTATATGTCTAAAACCGAAATACCAGTGCAGAAATGTTAAACCGAGGTTCCACTGCATTCTAAATCAATGTACCAGTCCGTAAATGAAAAACTGAGGTTCCATTGCATTCTAAATAAACGTACCAGTGTGTAAATGAATAACCGAAGTATTAATGTATAACTCTAAAAGCGAGGTTTCAGTGTATAATTCTAAAAATGAAGTATTAGTGTATATCAGTTTCAGGGAGGTATCAGTGTATAATTCTAAATAAACATAAACACCTTTTTTAAAGTGTAATTCTAAAAATGAAGTATTAGTGTATAACACTTTCAGGGAGGTATCAGTGTATAACTCTAGTAGCGAGGTATCACTGTGTAACACTAAAAGCGAATTATCAGTGTATAACACTAAGAGCGAGGTATCAGTGTATCACTCTAAAGCGAAGTTCTACTGTGTTTCTCTAATACCGAGGATTAAGTGTATAAATGTAACCCCGAAGTTTCAGTGTATAACTCTAAAGGGAGGTTACACTGTAAATGTCTTAAACAATGTACCAGTTGTATCTCTGAAATCGAGGTATCACTGTATATCACTAATATCAAGATACTAATGTATAACTGAAATAGACCGAGATATCAGCGTATATTACTATAACAGAGGTACCACTGTTTACTTCTTATTTCAAGCTAATACTGTATTCTTCTTATATCGAGGTACCACTGTATAAAGTTTTTAAAAATAAGGATGTAATTATATTCTACTAATACCGAAGTTCCAGTGTATGTTCTTCAAATATAAAGATATCGTTGAATATTACCTAAACAAATGTACCATTGTATATGTATATATACATTGTAGATTAAATTTAAATATCGAAAAATCATTGCAAACTGCATGCCACTAAAACCGGGGTACCAGTGTATGTTCATCAAATGTCAAAATAACATTGTATACCGCTAAAACAGAGATTCCAGTGTATGATCATCAACTGTCAAAATAGCATTGTATACTGCTAAAACAGAAGTTCCAGTGTATGATCATCAACTGTCAAAATAGCATTGTATACTGCTAAGGGGTCATTCACAAACTACGTAGCTCGTCAGGGGGGAGGGGGGGGTCAAGCTATTTACTACGATAAGAGGAAAAAATGGCACTAATGTATGGAACAGTGTGCTACATGAGGGGAGGAGGGGGGAGTCAAAATTTTCAAAAAAAATGGGCTACGTAGTTTGTGAACGACCCCTAATACAGAGATTCCAGTGTATGATCATCAACTGTCAAAATAACATTGTATTCTACTAATTCAGACATTCCAGTGTATGATCATCAACTATCAAAATAACATTGTATACTAGTAATTCAGAGATTCCAGTGTATGATCATCAACTTATACTAGTAATTCAGAGATTCCAGTGTATGATCATCAACTGTCAAAATAACATTGTTACCACATACCAGTGTACGTACTTTAACGACCGAGGTGTCATTGAATACTCCTAATACCGAGGCATCACTGTATTTATGTTTTAAGTTACGAGGTAGCACTGCAACAAGGTAGCACTGTTTTCTTCTTAAATCGAGGTACAATAGTATCTTTAAATAGAAGCATCTTTAGTTTTTTAAAGCATTTTTTAAGCATCTCGATTTTAAAATACAGTACTACCTCGTTCGATAAATATGCAACGATTTTTCTAGCATTTCTATTATACATTGGTATCTCGAAATAGAAATAAATAAAGTCATCATTTTTTTCATACAATATTTTTTTTATTCAAAAATACTGTTTCTGTAATTCTCTAAACCGAAATTTACATTTCCATTAAGTTTTTACATTCCCATTAATAATGAGAATGTATTTTATTTAAAATTTTATAATTCTAATATTTGTCTTTTTTAACTTTTAATTCTAATGTTTATCTTTTTTAAAAAAATTCTAAAAAAAGGGGCCTTTGGTTAAAATGTTACACATTGTAATAAGTATTTTCAAGAATATATAATCGAGGTAAAACTTGTATTTATCAATGTTAAAAAGTATTATTAAATGTTAGAAAATATGTTGTGTTCATTATTATCATTTTATTTTGTTTTTATCGCTCTCGTTTTCCTTGATGTTGTTTATTGGAGGTGTCTTTTTTACCGGAAGTAGAAGCGGTGGCAAAATTATGGCCAAAATGGTCAAAACGAGTTGAATATAGTACAATCCTCTGCAATTAATATAAAAATGTAATTTAAAAATCATTTTGTTTTAACCCATTTTTCATGTATATTTTAAAAAGTACCTGTAAAATTTTAATTGTGGCTCAACTTCATTAAGTGCAAGCATAACTGCCATAAATATAATTGCATATCTAGT
Organism: Ganaspis sp. Gsp50; assembly: GCA_011057455.1. Lineage (NCBI taxonomy): Eukaryota > Metazoa > Arthropoda > Insecta > Hymenoptera > Figitidae > Ganaspis > Ganaspis sp. Gsp50. The sequence goes on from WNHD01002014.1 coordinate 19,192, forward strand.
TGCTATGATTGATAATAAATCATAGAATACTTTCATAACAGTAGACCCTAAAACATGAGGCCGAACATATTTACGAAACTGAAATTTAAAAAAAATCGATTTTTATAATTTATTGATAATTTTTTTAAAATATTGTTAAACTTATAACTTTTCAACAATATTTTTAAATGTATAACTTTTTAAAAAAACATTTTTAAATTATGATTATTTTTTAAATATCTTACAATTATATCATTTGAAAAATATTGTTTCTTGAAAGAATAATTATTTTAAAAGCATTGCTTTTTAAAAGCATTGCTTTTTAAAAGTATTTTTAATTAATAATATTGTTTTTAAAAAAAATTGTAATTTTAAGACGATTGTTACTTTATTTATTTACTTTTGCTTTTTTTAAAAATACCCTTGTTTCAAAAATATTAATTTTTAATTTAAGAATACAGTCCGCGCTCTAAATATGCCCGAGCATCGGGAATAAGGGAAGCAGGTTCCCCCACTTACACGTCAGCGGCGAATAAACGCGAAGAAGGTAGAAAGAGGGAGAATAATTGGAGCGCTGATGAGCGGAAACGGGCATTTGAGAACAGGGCATATTGAGAGCGGAGACTGTATTATTTTTGTTTAAAGAATAAATTAAATTACCATAAGTGAAGCATAAACGTATAAAGTTCCATGAAAAGCGGAAATATAATAATTAGGATGAAAACCGTGCCAAAGAGTAGACAGCAGATAAGTAACTAGTCTTTGAAAGTATGGCACTCTATCGTAAGCAACAAATCTCATCCATCTAATTGTTGTTGAATTCCAGCATTTTGAATATTCTGTCATATTGCTTGCTGTCTGATAAAAATTAAAATTTACAATAATAATTTTAAAACAATACACTGGAGGCTCCGTAATTGTTCTCAAATTATCGAGAATCCAGTGTATTTATCCTAGAGGCTACAAACAATAACATTTGTTGAATCTTGTTATTACTGAAACATTTTTTTATTCTAGAAAAACTTTTTTTTATTCTACAGAAACTTTTTTATACTAAAAAAAAGAATTTAAATTTTATAAAAAGAAGTTTTTAATCTTCAGAAATTAAATAAAGAGGATAATCTAAAAGTGATCTAAAAAGAACTGCAGTAAAGAATAAATTTAAGTTTTGAAAATACTGCAAAACAGTAAAACCTCGACAAATGGTTTCATAAAATCGAGGATCCAGTGTATTTATAAAAGTGGAAAGAATAGAATTCATTTTATTCTGACAATTAAAGTGCGTTTTAAGCTTTGAAAAAACTAATATCGAGAGAATACTGTAATTAGGAAAAAGAAACAAAACGATGAAATAATAAAAAGAACTTGAATGTTTTAAATATAAAAAATAAATTCTATTCTAAAGGGAAATTTGAAAATAGATTAATTTAAATATGCAGTAGGTGCTAAATTCTTATTGCGAGAGGTTACTGTATTTAAAAATTGTGGAATACTTCTCACCTCTATTTTCGAAATGTTAATATTATTGACAAGATCTATTCGAAGCTGTCCATCTTTATCAAATCCATTCAATCCTAAACCAGCGTTATTGCAAACCGCTTCTCCAAAAGTCCAAGCGTAATAATAATTACAACGTAAAGCGCTAATTAGAATATTCATATACCAAAGCTGATAAAAATAAGATCTCTTGTCCAAAAAGTCATCATCTGGGTTCAAGAGTTTTTAGTTCCTTTTAATCTTTTATTTTTAGTTTATTTCAATTAATATTCAATTATTCAATTACCGTTTATACTTCAAATAGAATTAAAAATTCAATTATTCAACTACTGTATAATTCAATCATTCAATTTCTATTTAACTGTTCAAATATTATTTGAGTGTTCAATCATCATTTAATAATTCAATTATTATACAAAAATTCAATTATTAATACGAAAATTCAATTATTAACACGAAAATTCAATTATTAACACAAAAATTCAATTATTAACACAAAAATTCAATTATTAACACAAAAATTCAATTATTAACCAATAATTCGATTATTAAATAAAAATTCAATTATAGTATACAAATTCCATTATCATTCAAAAATTCAATTATTGTACAAAGATTCATTAAGCATATAAAAATTAAATTGTTGTTCGATAAGTTAATTTTTCGAGTGTTCGATTATCATATAATAATTCCATTATAATACAAAAATTCAATTAGAGTAAAAAATCCCATTATACAAAAATTCAATTATAGTATAAAAATTCAAGTTTTACACAAAGAATCGTTAATTATGCAAAGATTCAATTATTGTTCAATAAGTCAATTATTCGAGTGTTCAGTTATCACTTAGTAATTCAATTATATACAAAAATTCAATTATTATAGAAAAACTAATTTATAGAGTAAAAATACAATTTTTATACAAAGATTCAATTATTGTTCGATAAGTTAATTATTCGAGTGTTCAATTATTATACAAAGATTCAATTATTATCCAATAATGTCATTATTATACGAAAATAAATTGAAAGTATTAAATGTCAATTATATAAAAATTCTATTATTATTCAATAATTTAATTTTTATACAATAATGTAAATATTATTCAATTCTTCATTTATAGGCGAATTCAATTATTCAATAGTTTAATTATTACACAAAACTTGAATTGTTATTCAATAAATCAATTATTACTCAACTGTTCAATTATTATTAAACAATTCAATTATTAGACAAAAATTCAATTATTAAAAAAAGTCAATTATTAAAAAAAAGTCAATTGTTATTCAATAAATCAATTTTTCCTCAACGGTTGAATTATTATTCAACAATTAAATTATTTTTCAATAAATCAATTATTATTCAATAGTTCAATTATTATTCAATAGTTCAATTATTTTTCAATAGTTCAATTATTATTCAACAATTCAATTATTATTCAATAAATTTCAAATTGTTCGAAATTCATTTGCTTCACTTTTTTTGTTTACTTTTATTATTCTTTATCGTAAAAAATGTATCATTTTTTGCAGACAAAATTTCTTTTAATACAAACCTATTAGTGTTTGGACATTATAATGTTGAAGAATAGGGACAGCTATAATAACTACAAGATATGCTGTAATGGCTTTTTTCAATGCTACAAAAGTTATTGTAGAATTTAATTCCTTATCACTCATTTTCTTCTACAAAATAAAAAAACAAATACATTATAAATATGTACATATTCAATTACTAGCATTTACTGTGAAATTAGTTATAAATATTAATATAATTTTATACTTTGTGCTTATTATTAATAATAACTTTAGTAATAATACATAAGTAATAAGAATTATTATTATTGCAATTATCACAATTACAGCAGTGATAATAATTAATTATTGTTATAATTAAACAGTAACATTATTATTATTATTATTATCATTATTATTATTATTATTATTATTATTATTATCATCATCATCATCATTCTTATTATTATTATTGTTATTATTATTATTACTATTATTATCATCATCATCATTATTATTATCATTATAATTATTATTATTATTATTATTATAAAATAATAATAGTGACTATAATAATTATTTTTATAAACATTATAATTCATTCCAATAATTGTGACCATAATAATAATTTTAAAAACTATTGATTATAATTGAAAAAGTATAATTCGCAAGTTGAATTAATCTACTTTATATTAGAATTAATAAGTAAATAAAATTAATTGAAAAATTGAATTGTAAATTACTGTGTACCTTTGCGTCCTGGATTGGTCGATTATTAATAAAATCCATATATTCGTCGTAAAATATAAAAGGTCCTACCAAAATTGTTAAAAAATTCATCATATAGCTATAGAATTCCAAAAATGTTGGTTTATTCCTAAAAATTTAATTTCATGATAACAATAGCAATAATTATCATAATTTCAAAATTAGTATTTCTTTCTTTATAACGACACGTTCAAATAAAAAATAATTTATAAAAAAAAATCAGAACTTCTTCTACAAGGAAGTAACACTAAAAATAGTAAAAAATAAACAAAATTAAAAAAAAGCAATACAAATTATGAACATTTTTATTTTTTGTTTAACGAGATAAATTAATTCAAACATTAGTCCATACAGTTCTAAACTTTCAATTTTAATTAATTTAATAAAAAAATTTTAAAAACCATTTTGGTATATTTATGGATTGAAATGAATTTTTTTAAATGCAGTAAAATCTCGATAAAGAATATTACAAATTCTTAAAACTCGAATAAATACTGTCGTCTACATGTATAAAATAAACAGTGAAATAAATAAATTTTACTTTACGAGTCTCTTTTTTTGTTGAGAATTGAGATCTTCTTGGCGTGTTACCCCGTCATGTAAACTGTAAGCCAAACATGAGACTTTTCCTGTCATTATCATTAAAGGAGCTGTAATTAACAAATAAACAATTAAAATACAAATATTTCTCATTCATCAATTTGTTTAAACTTTAAAATAAAGATTTTTAAAATTGCTTTCTAAGTTATTCACAGAGACTGCTGATTAAATGCAGAAAAGTATTTTTTCAGAATACACTGGAGTCTCGAAATTTGTTCTCACATTAACGAGGATCCAGTGTATTTTATTTGGAGGTATTAATTCTGCTTAATTTCATTTTTTCACTTTAAAACACGATACATTATTTTTCGTTTCAAAAGGTGATTATTTCTATAAATAGTATTTTGATTTTAAAAACTATTTTTCATTTTAAAAACTTTTTTGATTTTAAAAAATATTTTTCATTTAAAAAACTTTTTTGGTCTTAAAAACTATTTTTGATTTTAAAAATTACTTTCGATACCAAAAGGGATTTCAAAATCGATTTTTAAACACGATTTTCATTTTTAAAGATTAAAAATGATTTAAAAAGATTTAAAAATGTTTTTATTTATAAAAAATGATTTAAAAAGATTTAAAAATGTTTTTATTTATAAAAAATGATTCAAAGACGATTTTTATTTTAAAAAATTATTAAAAAATGACTTAAAACTTTCTTTTTGGAAAAAACTCACCTGCAATGTCAAGAGCATTGGTGGGGTAGTTTAAAATAATTTGAAGATAAAAATGAACACAGGAGAGATAAAACATACCTACAGATAAAACTTGTCTGGAAAAATAATTAATTTTAGTTGATAATTAATATCCATACTTTTTTCAAAAATAATAATTATTAATTAATTAAATGCTTTTACATGTGTAAGTATTTTGGGTCCTGAGTGCATATCACAGCATACATTATTGTTGGAAATATTATCAAATGTAATGCTTCTCTGTAAAAAAAATATTGTCAATCAAATTTTTTTTTTAAACATTCGACACAATTTTCATTGAGTATTTTTAAAACACTGTTTTTAATGATTTTGCAAATTAAAATCTTGTAAATACATTATTTTTGCAACAAATAAATACAATTCACTTTTTTATCGTTTGATAATAAAATGTTGCAAGTTTTTATAAATAATAAACGAAAGAATAAAAAATATTTCAAAATAAATAGGGACAAAATTACGAGTACAAATTACAAATACAAATACAAATTACAAATACAAATTACAAATACAAATTACAAATACAAATTACAAATACAAATTACAAATATGAATTACAATTAAAATTGCAAATAATAAATTAAAAAATAAATTCCAGTAAAATAAATTTTGCAAATGATAAATTATAAACAAAATTACAATAAAATTGCAAATTTATTAAATTATAAATTAAAAACAAAATTACGATAAAATTGCAAATTTATTAAATGATAAATTAAAAACAAAATTACAATAAAATTGCAAATAACAAATTAAAAAATAAATTACAATAGAATTGCAAATAACAAAATAAAAAATTATAATAAACTTACAGACAAAAAGTGACATTAAAAGAAATAAAAAACGTGTAAAATATGCAAGGCAAAAATATGTAGATTAAATAAATTTTCAATTTCAAAAGAAGACTCGTTTAAAAATAAAAGAAAAATATTAAAATAAAATAGTTAAATAGCTTACTTGCCAAAACAAAAGCATGCCAACAATAATCCAAAAAAAATGCAAAAAACGTGACGTATTTCTGGTTTCACTTTTTCTGGAGTTAAATATAATCTTAAAAATCCAGCAAGTTGAAAGCCAAGAAAAGAAGCTACCATCAAATTTGTCTGCAATTAAAAACAAAACGAGAATTAATAAATATTAATTATTAAACCTACTTATTAATAAATTAATAATTATACAAATATTATCCAAATAAACAATGATTCCCTTTGAGGAAGGGAATGAGCAAGCAAACAAAAATAAAAATTTAGATTTTAACATTAAATTGTCAAAAAAAAATAGAAATTGAATTTATTTAAAAATAAAAACCAACGTATCGAAAAATTGTGCATGAAAAATACCTTGTCCAAAGGAAGTCCAACAAAATTTGCCAATCCGTTAAAAATTCTTGAACCCCCATAATTTTGATCAATTATAAATGATGACATGTTTCTAACAATAAAAACTTTATTCAAACACTGGCGACTTGTTTCATAAAAAAAATGTAGAATTCTCCTTCTGCCTTCCTACAATTTCCTTATCAATTGTTGCAATTAGATAGCAAAAGTGGGAATTAACATGAGCGAAAAAAATGCTATCAAATTATTTGCAAACATTTTAAATATTCACGCAAAATTGCCTTTTAACATGAAAATTGCATCCTCTGGAATTTCGTCGATAAAATAAAATTCCCACTTATTTAAAATCGTCGAGGCACTAAAATTATATTCCACAAAAATATTCTCTTTTTCAAGAGAAGGACAGTTCTTGTTTATTATAATTAATTAATCAACAGAAAATTGTACAAAAATAATAACATTTTTCGGAAAATTTCCAAAGAAAATGCATTTTTGTAGATTTGATATTTTTATTAAATTAGATAACGTCGGGTACAAAAATTGTCGTAGAAACAGAAACACTCAAGGTCTCATTCCGACCTGACAGAAAAAAGAAATAAATCTTAAAATTTTCTCAAGAAACACATTCACAACATTCTTATATACTTTCATAAAGTCAAACTGAAAAAGATCACAGGCAGAAAATCTGTATAAATTTAATTCTGTAAAGATTTTTTTGTACGTTTTGGAAGAAAAATAAAGGATCGTAGAATTAAAAAAAAAACAAAAAATAAAAACAAAAAATAAAAACAAAAAATAAAAAATAAAAAAAAACAAATACAAGTATGAAAAATAGTTTGAATTAATACTGGAAGATTGAAACTGGCTTGACTTTAAAAAATATTCGTTTTAAATTCGATTCGTTTTAAATTCGATTTTCCACAAAAAGAGGATTTTTTCTGCTTCTCATTCTTTTTCGGAAAAGGCAATTTTTAAAACTAATCATTCTTCGCTTTCTCTTCTCTCCCTGAGATAATGGGCCTCTTGTGCTTTTTTTTTCATTTCTATCGAAACATTTGTTTGTAAATTTTACCTGGATACTGTTATTTGTTCTAAAACAAAAGCAATTTGATTTAATTTTTGTTTATTCTTGTTAAGGCTGTCTTTTTAATTAATTTTTTATCTTGAAATCAAGAAGTCGAAATAAATTAGTTTAAATAAATTTGTTTAAATAAAATAGTTTCAAGAAAATAGTCTCAAGAAAATAGTTCAAATAAAATAGTTTCAAGAAAATAGTTTCAAGAAAATAGTTCAAATAAAATAGTTTCAAGAAAATAGGTTCAAGAAAATAGTTCAAATAAAATAGTTTCAAGAAAATAGTTCAAATAAAATAGCAAAAATAAAATAGTTAAAATAAAATAATCGAAGTTAGTTAAAATAAAATAGTTAAAATAAAATAATCGAAATTAAATAGTTTAAATAAAATAGTTAAAATAAAATAATCGAAATTAAATAGTTAAAATAAAATACTTAAAATAAAGTAGTCGAAACTAAATAGTCTAACTAAGACAATAGAAATGAAATTTTAGTTAAAAAAAATCGAAATAAAATTATTGACAAGAATGTTGAAATAAAATTGTTGAAATTAAAATTGTGAAAATAAAATTGTAAAAATAAAAAAGCAATCTATAAAAGTCAGAGACTTTTTTTAAATTATAAAAGTCGAAACAAAAAAACTAAAACATTAAAAACTAAAATGGTCAGAATAAAATAGAAAAATAAACGGATAAAAATAATTAAAAGTAAAACAGTAGAAATAAAATAGTAAACATAAAATAAATAAAACAAAAGAAAAAAAGCAGCACAAAATAGCAGAAGAAATAAAATTGTCGCTTCAAATGTTAAATTATTAAAAATAACAATCAACTACGAAAGTGATCAATTTAAAAAATAAATAAAAATTAAATTGGGTTTTTAATCTTTCTCATTGAAAAAAATATGCAGAACAATAATTATTTGAAACAATTAAATAAAATATTTAGCGCATTAAATAATATTTATAGCACAATAAATAATACTTAGCGAAAAAAAATTTCGCATTAAATATTTCGCGCATTAAATACTTAGCGCATTAAATATTTCGCGCATTAAATACTTAGCACATTAAATATTTCGCGCATTAATTATTTTGCGCATTAATTATTTTGCGCATCAATTATTTTGCGCATCAATTATTTTGCGAATTAATTATTTTGCGCGCTAAATATTTCGCGCACTAAATATTCCGCGCATTAAATATTTAATACAATAAATAATATTTGTCACATTAAATCATTTTTAGCGCAACAAACAATATTTAGTACAATAAATAATATTTAGCGCATTCAATAATATTTAGCACAATAAATAATATCACCATAAATCATTTTTAGCGGAATAAACAAAATCTAGGTCAATAAACAATACAAAAAAAAGTATTCAGAGCAATCAATAATATTCAGTGCAATAATTTCTAGCATAATAAATAAAATTTACAGCAAAAAGACACTGCTTTAATATTCACCATTTTATTAAAAGCACCCAAAGAATTAAATTTTATGTAAACGTATAAAAAAATATGTAATGTAAAAATATTTAAAAATATGAAAATATATTTTAAAATATTCAAAAATATTAAAATATATTTTAAAACATTCAAAAATATGAAAATATATGTTAAAACATTTAAAAATATGAAAAAATATTTGAAAAGATTTAAAAATATGAAAAAATAGTCAAAAATGTTAGAAATTATAAAAAAAATACGAATATAAAAAAATACGAACAAATCTGGAAGAACTTGAAAAAATAAAGACTAAAAAAATAATTTTGAATTTTCTAACTAGAAGAAAAGTCGATAAAAGATTGTTTTCAGTAAATAAGAGCATCTAGGTAAATTTTGTGCATTTCTAGGCAAACTAGCTGATTTTTTGTTAGAAAAAAAAAGAAAAAAAAAAGAAATCTCACTCGTGTTGCGAATCGAGAGACGAAACGCGTGAAAAAATAACTTTAATCGCTTGCTTTATAATCTGTACCAGCAGTGGTATAACATTTATATCGTGATTTGTTATTAAAAAATACTTCTTATAAAATATCTTAACTCTGGTTCTATGATAAATAAAAAAGTCGTCGTTTCAAGGAAATTCCTTTGCGGATCACTCGATTTTGTGCGCGTGTCCATTCGTCGATACGTGTCCATTTCTGGAGTCAGTCTTGGAAGTTTGTGATTTTTGCTTCGACACAGGCAGAACAATTGGCAAAAAAACAATTGCCGCCAGTCCCAAAATGTTTGGAAAAAGGTACAAATGCCTGGAAAATAATTCAAGTTCAATTAATCTGTTGTAATAAATTTCGCTGAGAATAAATCAATCAAAGAAGCCAATAAATTATAAATTAATAAATTAGTGAATTAACTAAGGCAATTAAATTAGGCAATTAAATCAGTCACATTTTCGAATATTTATAATTTTATAATAAAGTTAGGACTATGAATAAATAATAATAAATAATAATTTTATAATAAAGTTAGGACTATGAATAAATAATAATAAATAATAATTTTATAATAAAGTTAGGAATATGAATAAATAATAATAAATAATAATAAGTAATAATTTTATAATAAAGTTTCGTAGTTTGCAGTTTTCAGTTGTTTGTTCGTTTTTTTTTGTGATTAAAGTGTGTTTTAATAATAAATTTTAGCCTCAAGAGGTCGACAAACTCGAGTCAATTTTTGGAACTCTTTTATCATTTATAGAAATCTTGTTTCAATTTTTGGAACTCTTTTTTCATTTATAGAACTCTTTCTGAAACTATGAAATTTATTTTCCAGTTGTAGAACTTGTTTTCTAATGTTAGAAAATTATTTCCAATAATTGAAACTGTTTTTAAAATTAAAAACTTACTTTCTTATGTTGAAAATATTTTTGTAATTTAGTAATTAATTTTGTTTGCACAATTGTAAATGTATTTAAATAAATAAATTAATAAATAAGCAATTATTTCTAATGGTTAATTTTTACAAGTTATTTCCAACCTTTACAAATTATTTCTAATGTTTACAAATTGTTACCAAATTTTAACAAATTATTTCTAACGTTTACAAATTGTTTCCAACTTTTACAAATTATTTATAACGTTTACAAATCGTAATCTTTCTTTTTTTTCACAAAATTAAAAAATCGATGAAAAAAATACGTACAGGTACATCGTGACACTCGGCTTGAATTCCAGAAGAACAAAAGTAAAGGTCGTGTATGTTAATACAACCTTTGTAGTCAAGAACGTCATTAAATCGTAAAATAACTTAGATTTGTTTGAACGAAGGAAGTAGGGTCGAACGTGGCGTCGAACCTAAAAATACAAAAGACAAATTATAAATTGCAACAGAAAATAATTTTGCTTCATTACAACGGAAGCGTTGTTTAAATTTTCATTTTCATTTTCGCTGCTTTTTTTTAGAAAAAAAGGCATTAGAATCAATTTTTTCAACTCAAAACCCATTTTCTAGCTCCACAAATGCGTTTTGAGTAATTCTTAATAACAATTATACTTTTCAGCTCTAAATCCAAACTTTAAAATCAGCAAATTTTAATAATAATCTCTTCTTAATACTGTTCTAGGTTCCTGTTTGCACAAACAATTTTTTTAATGAGGAAGCAAAATGTTCATGATGTGAATATAATTTTTCACTTGTTTGTATTTATTTTCTTTTCATTTTTTTACTTTTTATTTCCTTCTTTTTTTTCTTTTTTTTATTTCTTGTCTTTTTGTTTCTTTTCTTTTTATTTCTTTTCTTTTTATTTCTTTTCTTTTTATTTCTTTTCTTTTTATTTCTTTCCTTTTCTTTCCTTTTTTAATTTTTTGTTTTTAAAAAAGGATTTCTTACGGTTCGAGAAGCGTATGTGAAGAACGATCCGTTGGTGAAAGTGAGGTAGTAACCTGGATAAAATCCATGCCAGAAGGCAGACAAGGCATAAGTGTAAAGTGTTTTTAGTCGAGGCACTCTATCATAAACCAACGATCGAAGCCACCGATTCGTCCCTTTGTTCCAAGCTTCGATGCTATCCCTTAGACTAAGAGCAGTCTGAAAAACGCAAATTTTCAATCCTTCAATTCCAAACAACCACAGCACTTTAAACGCAATTAAAAAAGTTTAAATTAATAAATTAAATAACAATTAAAAGAAAAAAGAATTAAAAAAACCAGAGCCCTCAATTCTAAAAAACCACAGCGCTTTAAACAAAATTAAAAAAATTCAAGACTTCAGAATTCTATTTCCAAAACCAGAGCCCTCAATTCCAAAAAACTACAATTTTGATTCAATTCCGAAAAATTAAAACTTTGATTCAATTCCGAAAAATTAAAACTTTGATACAATCCAAAAAAGAGAACTTTGATTCACTCCCAAAAAGTCTATATTCTTACTCTTAGTCCAAAAAGCAAATTTTAATTCTCTAACGAATTTTTCTTATTAAAATATACAACTCAAAAATTGAAAATTCGAAAAACCTAGATTCTGACTTAATTTTAAAAAGTAAAATTTAATTGTCCAAAGAATTTTTTTGAAACAAAATAAATCAAAAATTCTAAAAAGTTTACTCAATTCCAAAAAGTCTGAATTTTGATTTAATTCAAAAGAGATTCTGAAATGCAGAACTGATTCAAAAAAATCAAAATCTTGATTGAATCACTGACTTAATTGGATATTGATTAGAATTAGATTTTTATTTATTATTTATTTTATTAATATTCAATTTATTAATATTTAATTTATTAATACTTATTTCATTAATATTTATTTTATTAATATTTATTTTATTAATACTTAATTTATTAATATTTATTTCATTAATATTTTATTAATATTTATTTCATTAATATTTATTTCATTAATATTTATTTCATTATTATTTATTTTATTAATATTTGAACATCGATTTAATTCTGAAAAATCAAGAATTTGGATTCGTGTTCCTGCCTGGATTGAGATTTACAAAAAATTGCAGATTTACCTCAAATTTGAAGGCGTCGACGTTAGAAACAAAGTCCCAACGAGCTTTATTATTTTCGTCGACTCCATTAAAACCAAGTCCTGAATTGTTGCAGATTGCATCAGCGAAAATCCAGGCGTGATAATACTTAAAACGAACCAACATTGTGGCAATTGTCAGGTACCAAATTTTGTAAAATATCGACGTTTTTCCCAGGAACTCATCATCTGCAAAAATTCGTTTTTCGTTAATTCAATTCCTCAAAAAGAAAAAAAAAACTAAAACTCTCCATAATATGCTCATTATTTGCAAACTCAATTTAAAAACAAAAAAGAACAATTAAAAAAGAAAAAAACAATTAGAAAGAAAAAGTAGAAAAGTATTTTCTTAATTATTTTCTATTTACATTTTTTTTTATTTTTTTCTAATTTTTTCTAATTTTTTCTGATTTTTTCTAACTTTTTGTAATTTGTTTCTCTTATGAATTTTTAGTCTAATCTTTTTCAAATTTGTTCCCTTCGATTCGTTGAAAGTTACTTAAAAGAATAAAACAAAAGTACACATTTTATTTACTCTCCTTGTTACAGGTTCGAGGTATTAAATAAAAGTAAATAAAAGCAAAAATAAATGAAAACAAAAATGAGCAAAGCTTCCTCTTGATAAGACAATAAAAACAAAAATAGATAGAAATGAAATGTAACAAAAATAAACAAACCTTCCGCTTGAAGAAGCAATGAAATCAAAAATAAATAAAAATGAAATGTAACAAAAATAAACAAACCTTTCGCTTGAAGAAGCAATAAAAACAAAAATAAATAAAAATAAAATGTAAAAAAAATAAACAAACCTTCCGCTTGAAGAAGCAATGAAAACAAAAATAAATAAAAATGAAATGTAACAAAAATAAACAAATCTTCCTCTTGAGGAAACAATAAAAGAACGAATAAAAGAAAAAATAAACAAAAACAAAATTAAACAAAAATGAATGAGTCTTGGCGACAAATTTAGTCACGGACCTTTGACTTTTTGGATAGAATACGAGGGGATGAAGGTGACGAAAGCTAGAGCGTAGAAGAGACTAATGATGACTTTTTTGACGACAACGGAGGTTGGCGAAGGTTCCAGGACGATTTCATTCGATGTTTTGTCACCGTAACCCTAAAAATGAAATTTCCATTATTTTCTCGAAGCGCAAGAATTTTTTCTTTTTACTCGAGAGCAGATTCAACAAAGCGGGTAATTACCGTGAGTGACTTGGCTTCCAGGATGCGATGACCGTGAATAAAATCGATGTAATCGTGATATAAAATTATAGGTCCTGCCATCACAGCTTGGAAGTGGAAAATGTAGCTGAAATACTCAAGCATCGTTGGCATTTTTCTAGAACAGAAAACAAATCGTTAATGTCAATTAATCATGCACTTTCGAATGAAAAATTCAGGCTTATCGATTTTAAATCAGTCATTTGGGAATCGCTTATTTTTAAATTGCTCAATTTCAAATCAATCAATTTCAATTCGTACGATTTTAAATCGTTTATTTTTAAATCGTTTATTTTTAAATCATTTATTTTTAAAACATTTATTTTTAAATCATTTATTTTTAAATCATTTATTTTTAAATCGTTTTTTTATTCAGTTTCATTAGCGAATCCCAAAAAACGAAATTGGCGAATTCAAGACGAATTTTCTGAATGATTTTTATTCTCGAGTCTTGAAAAAATTGTATTTTAGGTTCAAAATTCGAGACGAAAGAAAAAAAGAGAAAATTCGAGACTAGAGACAAAAGTGAAATGAAAATAATGATTTTACCGAACTGCTTGATGACGCTGAGAGGGTGTCAAATCCTCATCTCTGCGACTCAATCCGTCGTGAATATTATAAGCGAGGCTCGTCACTTTTTGAGTGATAACCATAAGAGGTCCTGTGAATTTTGAAAAACAATTTAATCAACGAATTCTTCGTAAATTGAATTAAAAAATACAGAGTTTCCTCTACGAGGAAGCAATATAATTAAAATGCAATTAAACATTAACAATTGAAACAAAAATGACGAGTTGATCATTTTTATTCGAAACATTAATATTAAAAAAAATACATTAGATTTTATTCAACACGTATTTTTTTAAAAAAGTACATTATTTTCAATTTTTTTAAACAGTACATAACTTTCAATTTTTTAAAACAATACATAACTTTCAATTTTTTTAAAACAGTACATTACTTTCAATTTTTTAAAACAGTACAATACTTTCGATTTTTTAAAACAGTACATAACTTTCATTTTTTTTAAAAAAAGTACATTACTTTCAATTTTTTAAAACAGTACATAACTTTCATTTTTTTTAAAAAAGTGCATTATTTTCAATTTTCTAAAACAGTATATTCAATTTTTTAAAAAAGTACATTTCGACTTTTTAGAAAAAGAAAATACAATCTTTAAAAACAACGAATGAGATTAAAACAAATAAAATGTGTTTCTAACAAGATAATTTGGGCATTCAAAATGCAAATCGTGTGAATTTAAAGCAATAAAATTCATTTATTTATTAATTAATGTAATCAATTAAGTAACTGAAGGTTAATTTGATTGAAAATAAAAAATATGAACTGTAAGTAAAAGATTGCAAGCGTTGAAAATGACAAGAATTCAAATGTCGAAATTGTACGAATTGGCAAGCACTGATTGTTGGAATTTTATAAATAATAAAATAGTTATTTAAATTTATTTCTATTTTACCAGTGATATCAAGTGTGTAGGTTCCACCGTCATAAAACTGACGATGCAAATGAATACAGGAAAGATAGCTCAATGCTATAACGAGAACGAATCTGAAAAAGAAAATTCTTAAATCATAAATTATTTCTTTAGGAAAAAATATTTCTAAAAAAAAGTTTAGACAAAAATGTGTACAATTTTTCGTTAATTTAACTTATGCTTTAAAATAAATGAAATCTCATTGAACATACAATGCATTATCATTATTATTATGATTATTATTATTATTAGGATTATTATTATTATTATTATTATTATCATTATTATGATTATCATTATTATTATTATTATTATTATTATTATTA
>WNHD01002015.1:0-16502 GCA_011057455.1 Ganaspis sp. Gsp50
TTAGACTCAAATAATAATTACTTGGTTCAAATAAATATTTATTTGATAATAGACAAGTAAATGGTTATTTGAATCAAATAAATTTTTTTTTCAGTGTACCAATTTTTATTCTACTGAGGCAATGTAGATGATTTCATAACATGGTTGATTGAACATACTACTTTTTGTAGTCAATTCTACTACTGACATTATGTTCCAAAAATAACTATTGTATTACAATTCATTTTACTAATAAATTTCAACTGCATAAGAATGGTACTTTTAACTAAGTAATAACAGTTATTTCAAGTATAAATGTAAATATTAGTTTAATTATTTGTCGATCTACTAAGGGACTGTACTTGAACTTTTCGGATGGATTTTTTTCAGTGTAGGAAGAGTTTTATTTGCAGTAGACAGCTATCGATAGGTATAAATACGAATCAGATACCTGTAGATAGTTACAAGTTTGCAGTAGACACCTATCGATAGTTACATGCGCACAGTAGACACATTGATGGTTTAAGATGCGCAGCAGACATATCGATGGTTTAAGATGCGCAGTAGACACATCGACGGTTTCACATGCGCAGTAGACACATAGTTTCACATGCGGAGTAGACACATAAATAGTTCCACAGGTGCAGTAGACACCTATCAATATTTCTAGATATATGCGCAGTAAGAAATCCAATAATTAAACATGCGCAGTAGTCACCTTTCAATAATTTTACAACAAATAAACCGTTAATGAATTATTGCAAAAAATGATTATTATTAACATCAACAATGATTAAATTTTTCAAAAAATAATTTGTAAACATTTTACTGACAATCGTTCTTTCCACAATAGCAATTTTAAAATTCTATTCTTTTTTACTTTTCCTTTCGTGTTACTTTCTCAAATTTCATT
The DNA here is from genome assembly GCA_011057455.1 of Ganaspis sp. Gsp50. NCBI lineage: Eukaryota > Metazoa > Arthropoda > Insecta > Hymenoptera > Figitidae > Ganaspis > Ganaspis sp. Gsp50. The sequence continues at coordinate 893 of WNHD01002015.1, forward strand.
TTCTTCTGTCCTGAATGCCAGGTTGAAGAAACTTTCTAAATAAAAAAACATTTCTCCGATTATTAATGATTGAATTTACCCTCTCGGTTTTCCCCACAGCGAAGTTTACTAATGAATACAAACTTCAATTAGGCTTATTGTGAAAAAGCAGGGAGATCTTAATTTTAGATTTACAGCGAAGTAAGACCTATTGTATTGGTCTTGTAGAAATGTACAGCTGCAGTAATTTTATTTTTTGTCCTTTCCTCTCGTTTTGTTTTGATGTTCTCTCACACATGTTTGTGAAGTGTAATGCATTTCTGGCCGTCACATGGCCAAGCCAATGGATTTTTGAAAAGAAAAGTTTCATCTTTCAATGGTCCCCAGAATCGCCAGATCGGTGTCAGGACCCCATGCGTCTGCGATGGATCAAGATGCGAAATTTGCCTTTTCGAGCTCTCTTCTTTTGGGTTATATATTCGGAGATGGGTTCTCTGCGGTGAGTCCAGAACTCAGTTGGCGGCCCTGGACCTATTCGAGTTTCATTTTTCAAGGGGTCTAAAGGACCTGCTCTTTGGTCCCCTTCTCTCCTGGGTCCCTCCTCCATCCAGGGCTATCCCAAATGCTTTCTTATTTTGGTTCGTTCCTCTCCAAGGGCCACTCATGTTGCCAGATTTCATCTCAGACACGACTTATAACTAGTACCTTTTTTAAAGTAGTTTTTTCACTACCAAATTTTGCACTCGCCTTCCTTTCCATTCTCTTTTTTCGCCAGCTTTATTTTTTTCACTATTTTCTCCCACTTTTTATTTCATCTCATTTTATTCATCATTTATTCTTTGTCTCTTCAATTCTTGCCTTTTTATTTTTTCTTGTTTACTCTCAGTTTGCACTTTACTTCCTATTTTTACTTTTTTTATACTTTCTATATTTTTCATTATTGTTTCTATTCTTTACATTTAACTTTTTATTCCATTCTATACTTTTTATTTTTCACTTGTTCGCTTAATTTTTTTCTTTTTATTTGTTCGTTTCTATTCTTTCCCTTTGTTTTTTATTCTTTACTTTTTATTCTTTACTTTTTATTTTCTACTTTCTATTCTTTACTATTTATTTGTTATTCCTCGGTTTTTGAATTTCACTGTTATTTTTCGGTTGATTCTAATAAGGAGATTGACTGTTAGGATTGAAAAAATACAAATCTGTTGTGAATTGGATCTTTGGGTAAAATTTTGCTTTGATAATCGACTGTGCCAACTGATGATGACCAGAAAAAATGGTCCTGTCAAAACAACCCGCCACTCGGGCTTCAAAAGTCGACTCGTAATCGATGCATGAAGTGTCCTCGACTTCTCTTGTGAACTTTTATTCGGGGATTGGTCGGAAAAATAATTCTATGCAGTAAGCAGCCCTTCTCCAACTGCAGTCCTTTCGTAACCATTATTAGTGAATAGGACAGACGTCAAAGAAAAAAAAACAAAACAATAAAATGAAAAGAAACGTTTAAGATGAGACGAACGATTTGAAAATGAGAAACCTTTCTGCTTACTCATTTTTCAAACTTACTTTTCTGTTTTTCTTTCCAATTACCACAAACAAATTAACGTTCAAAAGTGGACAGAAGAAGAAATTAAGAAGTCGAGAAAATTGGGAAGCAGACGAAAGTACGAAGTATGTAGAAAAAATTAAGAACAACAAATTATTCAACTAAAACTTGAATTAATCGAATCATTATTTATACCGAAAAGTAAAGTAATAATTCGAAAAATGAAACTGACGGAAAAGAAACATTAATTAACCGGAGCGTAAAATTAAATCAAAGGGTGGTAATGTCAATTATAAAAAATATAGAAGTTAAAATTTTTAATTTCCGTAAAAGTGATTGTGTAAGAGTTTTATTAAAGAAAATAATTAAGAGCGCTGAATAAAGCATAAAATAGTGTTATGTAAAAGGAAAAATGGAAGTAAGCGAAAGTAATGAGAATCCTAAATTATTCTTTCACTTTTTTCAAGATAAGAACTGGAAATATGAGCCATTTATCAGAAAATGTTCGATGTGTGAAAAACATTATGAAATTATTAGTTCATTCTATAAGGAGATAATAAAGGCAGATTTTTTTTATTCTTAATGATATAGACTAAATTTCACTTGTTATTCAAACTTTAATGTAATTCAGCACTTTTTTTCGCATTTGCTCACTACTATCGAGTTTCCCCTATTACTACATTTTTTATCTTCTTTCGCGAATAATTTTGTGGTCTGTAACTTAACCATTTTCTCAACCTGAAACAATTTCCGACCTGAAAACGAGTTTCATACATTTTCTGTTCAATGTATATATCTGTACATAAAAAATACAAGGGATATGTAAATGTTTTTTACGTCTTTGTGTATTTTTAAATTAACATTATATATATAATTTTTATTTTTTTCTTTGATCATTTATTTCATTTTCTGATAATAAGCATTTTTGAAATGTATGCGTGGGGATGCGTAAAATACGATTTTTCTCTGCGCTCTGTAAAAGAATTTCATAATTTTTGTTCGATATCTTCATTATTCTTATATATGGTTTTAGTAAATTTTCTTTTTAACCTCAATTCACAATATCGATCAATTGTAATTCCTGTTTTGCATACAAACAAGAATTATTGTAATGTTAAAAAAACAATTTTTTCCTTTGCATTACAATTATGTTTACACGCTTTAGGTCTATAATTAAAATATTTATAGAAAGATCATGAAGGTACAGTAAATAGGAAAACTTAAGAATCATCAATTGTATATTGTAAGTTTTTGTGCTGGACTGTACATGGCTCAGTTGTTTACATTTTAACTGGTGGCAACGTTGCCAAGTCTAAAGACCTGTTGCTTGCGTCGCGTTAAGCAATTCCCATTAATGTTTGGGCCCCGATTTAATTCGCCATCCCCATAATCTTGATCGTCCACTCATTTCAAAAAAGACAAAAAATTCCAATTAAATTTCATCTCTCGTGATTCTGTGACACAGAAGTTAGAATTATCTTCCGAAAATCACCTCTTTTTTTCGTAAATCCACTTCTACTTTTTTGTTTACTAAATTAAAAGCAAAATGAATAATTGATAATTATAAATCTGGATCTTTTTATTTCAATATTTTTTATTATTGAACATTTGGAAAAGGTTAAAAATTCTTTAACAAAATTTTCTCTGCGAGGAAGTAATAATAATTATCAAATAAATCCTGATCACCTCAATATAATAAGGATAAAGATGATGATGCTGATAACACTGATGAAGAAGACGATGACTATGATGATGACAATGATAATAATGATGATGTTGATAGTAACCATTCGATAGTTTTGGTCGATTTTTATAAGGTCCCTAAAGAAACAGATAAAGAAGCACAAAAAGTGGATAAAATTAATATGAGTAAAAGTAAAGGGTTGTTGATTCAATGACCTTTTTAGCTGATAGTATTGTGTGAACTGGAAACTCTTTTTTCAAGTTATTCTACTAGGTTTTCAGATTCTCAGAGCGAGAAACTCGAACTTTAGAGTTTCCCAAGTAGAGTATATCGGGTGTACAGAGACGATAAGGATTCTACTTGCGTGGGTTCATGTGTTGTTGAACGATAAGAACTTATCATATCCGGCTCCCCTTACACATACGTTGCCAGTTACATAGAAGCATAAAATTTAATACCAACTCAATTTGACTCACCCTTTTTTTTCTTCGCTCTCTCCTCGACCTTCAGTCTTCCATCATCAAACTAACTTTTTATCAATCGCAAACAACTTGATAAACAATTCATAAATTTCAAAGTCTTTGAAATAAAAATCTTCCACCTAAGAAACTACATCAGATAATTTCAATAGAAAACGAAAAAACTGGAATTTATTTGCATTTTTTATTTGTCACAAGGTTCTTATTTGTATTTTTATTTGAGTTTTAACAAAATTCCATTGGGATTTTTATCACATTTCTTAACGTAAAAGTTTAAATGATGTTTTTTCTACTTTAGTTTTAATTATTTCTCGGAAAAAACATCTTTCAATGACAATCAATCATGAAACATAAAAGACAAATGTGTCAGTGTTATACGGAATGATATAAGCTGAAAGTTATGCTCGCAATTTTTCTGAAACACGATACTGAAAAGGGACATTTTGACAACGTGAATTGTCAGTATTGCATTCACCTTATAAACCGGTTTTCAATACGAAAAAGCAATTATAAAGATCATTGGATTGCATTTCTTAAATTTTATTACAATATCACGATTATTCGATTTTTTGCGAAATTAGCTTTTAAACGAATTTCAATCTGTTTAAAATATCAACCATAAATGTAAGTTTGTTTGATCTATAGTTCGGATTTATATCAATCAAAAATTCGTATCCAATTTTGATTATTTTTATTAAAGGCTTCAAGAATTAAAGGACTCTAAGAGTGCTAAAGAATGAAGTTCTGAATAAGAAACTTCTAAAAACAAACAACAACTATTGTACCAAGAATTAAAGAAGAAATTATTAAATACAGTGAAAAACTACTGGACAAAGTATACTAAACAAGAAATTTCTAAAGAAAGAAAATAATAAACTAGTAAACAAACTATTAAACAGTGGAAAAAACAAACTGAACTACTAAGCCAAGTGATAAAAATGTGCAAACAATCTACTAAATCAAGTGCTAAAAACTACTAAACAAAAAAACAGCAAACTACAAGAAACTGCTAAACCAAATAACAAAAAACAATTAAACAAAAGAAACAATAAAACGAACAACAAACTACCAAACCAAAAGAACAAATGACAACTAAACAAAAAGAACAAACTACTAAACAAAACGAACAACAAAATGCTAAACAAATTTTCTAACAATCGACAATTCAATCTTGAGTTTCAGATTTTAAGAATCTAAAATCTTGTTCTTAAATTTAAAACATTTGGGACTAAGATTCCAGAATTTCAATTCAAATCTTTGGGACTTAAAGTCCAGATCTTGAACTTAAGATTTAAAGATCAAAACTGTAATCCTAACTTAGGCTTTAAGTGTAAAAAAATGTAAAAAGGCTTTCATTTAAACATTTTTCGAGACGAGATAAAATTTCAGTTATATTATCCCTATACATATAAACTTTCACTGTTCCAGGTGAGTAAATTTTGCATGTAAGATTAAGTTTTATATAATAGAAAAGAATAATTGAATAAAACATTAATTAATATAATGATTAACAATGAGAAATTTATATATGAATAAATGAATCTAAATGAAAGATGTTTTATATTCCTTTTTTAAAAGATCTGTCCAAAACCTTACGAAAATATCTTTTGAATCCGTGGTTGGATTGATGAAAAAATGATTTCTTAATAAAACAACGAATTATTAAATGCGAAAAAATCGTTTCAAACCTCTAAAGAATGATTAAACGTCTGAAGAATAATTAAATGTCTAAAGAATGATCAAACGTCTGAGGCATGAAAAAAATAAACAAAAGTATCTCAAAATAGAAATTTAATCTTAACCATAAAAATACAAAAAGACGTTGGAACAATTGAGCGCATACCAAGGATTAAATGCATTAAAATCGTAATTAACCGCGAGGCCTTGATTAATAAATATTAAGAGTCACATATACACGAATCCTTGATACTCGAAGCGAGTTTTCCAAAGTAAAAATATAATTTCAGTGAATATAGCAAAGTGCATGCTCATTTCATTAATAGCAATTATTCGGTCCTCGCAATAAGCCAGGTTTCCAACAGCTGCCCTTTGCTATTTCCGATTGCTTATGCAATTATGCATATTCATATACTAAGTGAACGCTTACTGCTGGAGTAACGCATCGTGCGTTTCCTTGTAATAGTAATAGTTCTGCTCAGCGGGAAGCAGGTTTATTAGACTACTACTCGTGCTTCGCTTACCTACTTGAAAAAAATCCCCGCGCTGCAAAGTCGATCTATCCTTCCTTTTTTCTCACGTAACAGACCTCGTGTCCTGTTCACCCATTTCCGAAGGACCTTATCCAACCATGACCAAAGTTACTTGTGCTGTGCTTGCACTTATGCCAAGCATCTAGGCTTTAATTACCTATAAAATAGCTCAACAGTAATTTTAGACATAGTGGATAATTTTAGCATGGAACACTTCTTAATTACATGTTTTTTCATCTTTCTCTAAATTTCAAGGACTTTTGTAATTTGTTTTTTACACAAACTACGTTTTCCTTTTTTAAAAAGAAAAAATTACGATTCGTTATTTGTTTTCGTTACTAAACGTAACATTTTCGTTAATTATACAAATTCGTTTTTATTCATTGTCATTTCGTTTTTAATTCAATGCAATTCGTTTTTAATTCATTGCAATTCGTCTTTAATTCGTCGCAATTCATTTTTAGTTCATTGCAATTCAATTTTTTGTTCATTGTAAATAATTTTTTAATTCACTGCAATTCATTTTCGTAAAGCCAAAAAACAACAGCAATTTGATCAAAAAATAAAATTTTTCTTTGCTTCTTTGATAAGAAATGAAAAATAAAAACCGTTCGTATCTGTTGTTTGGAAAGAATTACAATTTCAATCTAAATATCCAGATATGAAAATAATTTTTTACAAAGTAAAAAAAATGTACACACTAATTAACAGATATTTGGTAATAATTCTTGTTTACACTTTTTAACCTTGTAGAAATGGAAAACGAATTTGAATTTTATCAAAAACAGTTTATAGGCTTCATGATAACTATTGTTTAGTCAGTACATTTTGGACTTGAAATATTTTAATTTTTATTTTCAAGTATATCTATACATTTTTATGTCAATACATTTTCATGTCGATACATTTTTATATCAGTACATTTTTAAGATTTTTTATTTTTAAGTCAGTATATTCTTAAGTAAGTGTATTTTTAAGTAAGTGTATTTTCAAGACAAGTATACATATTTTTAAGTCAGTACATTTTAAACTCAATACAATATATATTAAGTCAATACGTTTTGAAAGGTATAAATTATTACAACTTTTGAAAGGTACAAATTAGAAGCAACAATTGCTCTTCAGGGCGTCGAAAGTGATGCATTTTTCATGTTCTGCTTTTGAAAATTACAAATGGAAGAAAGAGCCCTTATGAATACTGATGAGGATCAATTGTTAAGGATTATACAATTCTGCAATTAATATTAATATTTCTACATATTTCAAGATTACTTATGCAACCTTTGCTTCCTTTTTGTATACGTATGCACGAAATGAGAAAAGACTGCATGAATAAACATTGTACTTTTCCAATTGATCAAATTTATTCTCCTTAAAAGATAGAAAATAAGTAACCCTGTAGATCTTGAGATAGCTTAATTTTTCCATCAACATAAATATTTATCAGATTGTAAATTTACATCGCTATTATTTACATATGCTAATATGATTTTTAGAACTTTCTTATCTCCAGAAACACCTATTTCCGTAATAGTCAATAATTGTTAATAAAACGTAGGCATTTCGATCAAGAAGAAAACCTAGAAATAATAAAATTTGGTGTGTTACACTGGAATCGGCGACTCAGGTAATGTCAATAGACTCAGGTGCAAAATATGAGCGTTCGGTATGCAAAAAGATAACAAACAACAATTTTAAGACTCAACACGTTTCACGATGACTTTTATCATGAGTATTCGTAACAATATAATAAACATTTCTATGCGAAGACCTTTTTTTATTATTTTGAAAAAAAAGAATATTCCTTCAGCATTCTCTGGTAATTCGTGACAAGATTTTATATTGAGGAAACGACACCTATCCTCATACGATTCACGTGTGGATTGTGGTTAGAAGCAGAATAAAATATTCATTATCGGAATAAAGATAATATTTCCAAAGTTAAATCATTTCTATTCCACGCAGACTTTTATTCAGAAATAAAATTCCGTTTTTTGGTCGAAGGCACCTTCAGCATTTTTTAAAATTAACGAGTAGATAATCGGAACATTATAATATACTTTATGGCTCCTTTTTTCAAAAAAATTATTTACGTTTCTTTAGGTTTTTTTGAATCTACTGTTTGTAAAAAATAGTTCTTTACTCTTTTCTGGAAGAATCTTTGTTTTAAACAACAATAAATAGAAAAAGCAATAAAAATAATGTCTCACTGTCTTTTAAAAAATATTTTCTCTTTTTGTTTTTAAACAGATATTTCTCTTTTTCCGTAAAATAAATATGTATACCTCCTCTTCTTGGAAAAATGATTTTTCGTTTACAAAGAACGGGTAAAAGTGCACATTTTAATCTTCATAAAATCTGCCGAGTTGGAGAAACAGTTGGTAATGAACTATTACTTTTCATTTTATAGGATTTGAACGTTGATTTATCTTTTTGGAAAAAAAGTTAAGTAGCTGAGATTAGGAATTGCGATACCGGTTTGAATAATTTGGATAAGTTTCTCGACGCCATTGAATTGAGCAAACAGGTCACAGGTCTGGAGCATTTATTCCTAATTTTTCTCGCTTTTCTCACCCTGACTTTTCCCCTTCATGATTTTTTCATTCTCAAACCGCTCAGACATTGAATGCCAGCTTTTGCCATTTCACTAGAAGCTTACTCAATATTTTATTGGCGTTCGACCCGCGGAGCCAAATTTATTACGAAATTTCAGCGAAATTAGTTTGTTATTCCTGCATGGAATCTCCACTTTCTCTTTCTTTTTTGAAGACAATTTCACTTCTAATATTGTGCCTATTAGAAATCTTACAGAACGTCAGTACACATTGTTTGAGTAACGATTGACGCAAGCAAGGTGACAAATTCAGTTTTCAATAAATTAGCATAGTTTTGGTAAATTCTTTCTATTTCAACAAAATTTCAATTCATTTTAATAAAATTTTTGCTTTTTGTATGGACGTAATTTTTTTTCAGAAATCTTTATTCTTCATGATATTTAATTATATGTGTTGAATAATAATCGTCAAAGCACATCGAAAGAATTGTCTATCAACACTTAATAATAAAACTCGAATATTATTAATTTTTAATTAAATTTAAATATTTAAATTTTGATATTTTTTGATTGAATTTTAAATATTGTAAATGAGAAATCTTTTCGGAAATCTTTAATAATTGGTTTTTGTTATTTATTGAATTATAATAGTCAAAGATGCTCGTAAAAATATCTACCAAGAATTAATGATAATAAAGGTCAACATTTTCAACAAATTCAATGAATAATAATAAGATTGACCTAAAGATTGCTTTATTTTTAATTTCATATAACAATAGAAAAAAATAAAAAGGTTACATAATTTTATTTAATCAAAAGAATATCGTTTCGTATATGAAATGTGTTTATAATACATACATATAACATCATCTCAATATATATGAGTTACAATTCATCTCAAAAATGTTACTAAAAATTAACATTCATTATTATACAGAAAGACGCTTCTTGCTAAAGTCAGTCGCCATTTTTAATTGAAATTCAAACTCCGATCCCTAAGACTAAAGTCGAAAGTACCTGCTGCAGAAGATCAGAATCTGATTTAAATAATGACTTTTGGGTTCTGAGCTGATGACGGTCTAACGAAATTTGTTTTTGAATGGGTATTAATCATTTGTACGGATGTTTAGAAGTAATTTGGATTATGTAATTTTTCTGGTACCTTATTTGGGTCCTTTTTGTAAGTCAGTAGGTAGTTTGAAAAATATGAGGTCCAGTGCTGATTACTATGGATTTCCACCTGTTGCTATTCGTCCAGATCAAAAGCAGAGGAAGACAGGTATAACAATAAATGGACAAAGAAGATTCGAAGAGAAAGGAAAATTCAAAAGTCAACTGTCACTCCCTCCAAAACATGACATGAGAGATCTGACGCGTTATTCGGGATTATCCTTTTAGAGTTATGCCTCTTACCTCCTCCTTTTTATACCTGCATTGTCTACCTTCTTGTTCTTCAAAATGCTCCCTGCGCCAAATTTACGGTACATCTCACAAAAAAAAAGAAACCTTCAGACAACCCCTGCACCCTTTGTATCTAGTCAAAAGCGAGTTATTTTTTGTCGTCTAAATTGCGTCTTCTCCCTCTGTGGGCAGACAAAGCACTACTGATGCTCAGACCAAATAATTCGCAACGCTTTCGGCAATTTTAGAAACTGATCTACATTTCATATTTTGTGAAATGTAGTAGTTGTACGGGAAGAAGAAATAACTTTGTTTTTTGCAAAATTTCTCCATTCTTTATTTTCTTCTTTTTCTTCATTTGCTTCTTCTTCTTTTCTTTATTTGATTCTTTTGTTACTTCTTCATTTGCTTCTTTTTCTACTTCTTTATTTGCTTCTCTTTCTGCTTCTTTTTCACTTGTTTTTTCATCAGATCTATTTGAAACAATAAAAAATCGACTGCTTGATGAAAAGAGCGATTAACATGCAAAAATTGTTGTTTCAGAAAATAGTTACTTTTCGGAAAGAAAGGGAGAAGTTAAGAAGGATAATTAATGCGGTGAGTATTTGTTAGCGAGTGTTAAATTAAATAAGACCGCGTATACTTTTGAGCGAGAGGAATATTTTCACACTTTTGGAGTCGCTACCTTCCTACAAAAGATTTTCGTGTGTTTTGCACGTCCTAAGCAAATATTGTGTTTTCTCGCATGATTGCTGAGGGGTTTTTACTATTTTTCTTTACTCTACCTTATTCTATTCCCAAAGAACGCTTTACGTTTATGGTCTTCACTTATTGTTGATGGCACGTTCGTGCCGACTACAAAAATAATTATCGGGTAAGGTCCCTATATTGCGCGGTGTAATAACTTCAAATTTTATTTCAGCACCCGCGGCTCAGAACAGCATCTTGGGTAAAAAAGAAAATAATAATAATAAAAAAAAAGAACAAGGCGAACCTCTTCTCTCGAAAATAATACCCTCTTGTCTTTCATTCATCATCTTTAGCTTCTTTCAGAGCCTTCAAAATCTGTCAAGATTTCACAAAACTCCTCGTGGGATTATTCCACATCATTTACAATTTCGGGTTTCATGATCTCGAACTAAAAGAAGAAAAAGATATAAGGTGTCTTTGAATCAATGGTGTTTATAATTTTAGCTAGGATTTTAGTGTTGTCTATCGCTTCGTAGTTTTTTGCTTTATTTTTATTTCTTCCTTTTTGCTTCTCCATTTTTATTTTTTCATTTTTGTTTCTTCATGTTTGTTTCTTCATGTTTGTTTCTTTATGTTTACAGACTCCTCGTTTTTGCTTCTTTTGTTAGAAACCGGAGAACTTGAATTTAGAAATGAGTTTTTAATGGTTCTCTCTTATAATATTCATAAGTGAGATTGCACTTCTTTTAAGTTAAAGATCTTTTGCACTAAATTTAGAAAAATGAAATTTCACTTACAACGAAGTTAAATTTTATTTACAAATACAAAATTTTTACTAAAAAACAAGTGAAATTGTACTTACAAATAGATACAACTTAACTTACAAATAATCCAATTCAACTTAGAAATAAATTTTATTTCAATCAGGAATAAGTGAAATTCTACTTAAAAATAAGTCAATCTTTATTTAGTTTGAGAGCAGTGGAAGATTTTTGACTTGAAACAAGTAGAGCCTCACTTTTGCAGGCTTAGAGAGTTTCGCTGTTTGAAAATGGAAGCTTTATAGTGAAATTGCACTGTCTGTTAATAATAGTCTTAAATGTGCGCAATAAAGAGCACAAACAGAGGAGGTAATTATTTCTATAAGCTCCCATGTTTGAACCTCGTGTGGGGCAGTGCTATTTTCTTTACTCAATATGCTCGCATCGTGCTAAAAACCATTCTGGCAAACTTTACAGATCTTTCAAAACATCGCCCCATGGACCACCTCTCAAGGGCGCAAGAAACCTTTTTACTTTTTTACACGCCCCACGCTGAGAATCAAGTGAAAAGGAAGTTCCACACTGCCACAATTCTCAACCAACACTTCATCTCTTTTTCTTTCAGCAATTTATTATTCATTTGAAATTACTATTAAATAATTATTTTGTTTGAAAACTATTGTAAAACTATTTTCACTAATAGACAATACGTGTTTAAAAACCCATTTGTAAAAAGCAAGTGTGTAAAAAACATGTGTGTAAAAAACGCGTGTTCAGAAATACGCGTGTGTAAGAAAGACACAAAGTGTAAAAAAATACCCGAGTCTAAAAAAGGATTGTACAAAAACAGGTGTGTATAAAAAATACGCATGTGTAAAAAAATACGTGTATGTAAAAAAATACGTGTGTGCAAAAAATATCTGTGTGTAAAAAATACCTATGTGTAAAAAATACGCTTGTGCAAAAGAGAAGCGTGTGTAAAAAATACTCGTGTGCAAAACATTCGCGAGTGTGAAATAAAAATATGATAACAATATTGTGAGTCGATAATAATGTTTTGGTGCAAGAGTCCTTATCTGAATTGTAGGAAACTGACGAGTTTATTATGAAGGATATAATATAATAATAATCTCTTATAAAAGAGATATGAGTTGTGATAAAGACAAAGCACTTGACATTGCGTTGAGTTGTTTGCTACGCCACTGCAAGTGCAAACTATATACGAGCACCTAGCACGCCATTCTGATACTTAAGGGCACGTGATGCGAATCACGAGAGTTACTCTGGCTTGTGTTATTAGACTGATCGTACTATTAACCCCTTGAGGCTCCGAGTCTCGATTTTGATAATAAAATTGATTTTAACGCTCTATTGGATCTTCACTTTATAACTTAACACTTATTCTCAAGGGGAGACCAAGATTGATTGAGTCCAACAATTCTAAACTCATTTTCAACAATTGGTCAATGGCCATCTCCTCTTTTACCAATCATAACTAATGTAATCAAAATTTAGCACAAACAGACGTTCAGAATCATCATTTCTTTAAGTTTTGAATTTGTCCTCCCTACTGGGCCAAATTTTTTATTATTTCCATAGAAAAGTAAATTGTTCTTTTTATTTTTTCGTTTTTACGTAATTCTTTAATTCAAGTTGTAATTATTCGAAGTAATTGTTTATGTTCGAACTCAATTTGAAATCGTATGGGTTCAATTTGAATTTATCAATTTCATTCGTTTATGTTCAAGCTCAATTTGAAAACGTATAAGTTCAGTTTGAATTTATGTTAGTTTGGAATATAAACTTTATAGAAGATAAACGCTTTATAGTTTTGAAATAAACGAATTCTTTGTTTTAAATTTATTCTCAAATATATTGTTTTATACGTGAAATATTTAATTGCGTTGAAAGCTTTCAGTATATTTAAGGGCATGTAAAATTGTCGTATGGAAGTCGACATACTAAACATATCACAGCTTTGACATGGCCTTAAGATATTTTGTAAGAAAACTGAAACCGAGACTAAAACACGCTGTGATGAAACTGTTTTCAATTTTTCTGAATTTTTCGACGAAGAAACAAAAATATTTGATTCGTTTGATGTTATAATAAAACTGAATTCAAATATTTCGACATTGCGATATTATTTGATGTTTTGATAAAACTTTTCACTTGTTTATTAAAAACAACTTCTGTGGATTTTATTTTAAAGATTTAAAAAAAAATGGTTTAAAAACCTAAGCTCTTCTTAATTGCCTGCTTCTTAGCTTGCAAAAAAAACTTACTTCAATTCATCAACATTTTTAATGATATAAACTCCTGTTTGATTTTTGTACGCAAAAATCCAGAAAATTTCAATAAACACTGACCGTTATTTGGACTGAAACAATCTTTTCTCTCACATTAATAGAACTTCTAGTAAATTTAAAAATATCTAACAAATTTTTACCAAGAAGTTGGATTTCTCAAAATTTTCAAGACCTCTGCAAAGAATCAAATAGAAAAATCAAACGTAGAAGCAGAACCAGTTGAAAATCGAAAAATACTGAAAAATGTCGCAAGAACGAAGGTCTCGTTCATTATTTGTCCGTTGATTATCGTCCTCTCCAGTTTCTTTTTACATACTCGCTTAGTTAAATATTTTACAGTGTAAACTGGGCTCACTAGTTTCAGCCTTGGAGTATCTTAAAAACATGGATATACCAAGACAAACAACAAGGGGTATCTCTAGACTTGAAAGTTTTCTGTAGGCGAAAGATAGGGTCAGAACCCTAAACTTTAAATAGGTCTAAGATAGGATGCCAGATATTTGGTCCTAAACTAAGTTTTGTCTCAAATCTCAAACTAGACAGGTCAAAAACAATCTCGCCCTGTCAGAGGATATTAACCATTAAATATACTTGAAATTTGAGCAGAGAAAATAATGATCGACTGTTATCGAGACTTGGAGACCTAGAGACCTCTCGTTATGCCTCAATAATCTTTTTCCTTCCTTTTTTTACTTCTCTCGACAAACTACATTTTCCCTCTCGACCCCTCCACACTTTGCTTTCGAGTCCCAGGGAGACTTAACATGAAAACGTGCTCGAATGATGCAAACCAGACTTCTTAACGATCCCGGGGTGTTTTGATGGTCAAACTATGTTTTGGGCGGCCGTGAACTGCCAAAGAAAAGAAAAAAGTCGAAAAGAAACGTTAATAAACACAGGAGGTGTATTTACTTACGTTACGTGATTCGTTCATCAACGTGGCTCCAAGCATTTTATTTGGAAAACGTAATTGTGAAAGAAAGCTGGAAAATTCATCAAGAATCATCAATATTCACTTGGAGTAATTAAAAACATTCAGACTTGATTTTTGGACTTCTTTTAGAAAAATGTAATTCTGATTCAAACAAATAAGAAGCTCAGAAACAAACAAAATCAGAACAAACAAGAGAAAGATTAGGCTTTAAATATTACTTTACAAGAATCAATCTAACAACGTGAAAAATTAATATTTTCAAGATGTCTGTAAAATTCCACCAAACTTTTTAGGTGCCAAAAAGCTCCACGAAGAGAAACCTAAAAAAGTCCAAACCATCTTCGTGTTATTTTAAGCACTTTGTAAATGTTAAGTTGTTAAGTTAAGTTCTGATTTAACTATATAACTTCAATAATTAGCTAATATTTCACACTATGATTCACAACTTATAATTTGTACCTTAGCTTACAAGATTCATTATTACAAAATTATTACAAAATGTAAATGCAATTAAATTTTCAAAATTTTACATGCAAATCACATTTAATTTTGAAAATTTAATTGCATGGACACTTTGTCATTGGAAATTGAATCACATGGATATTTGATATATCGGATATTTAATTACATATGGACATTTTGGAGCATTGGATAATAAATTCTTTGGACATTTTATCCCTATACCAGTAAATAAATTTTATTAGGGGCGGAAATTCACACTTGTAATAGCTTCGCACTACACAAAATTAACAAATGGAAAATTATATTCATTTCATGAACATTTCGGCTTCCTCATAGAGAAAAAGTTTTAAATTGCAAAATCAATTAAACAATGAAATCTTTTTATAAATCTTTGTTTTATATTATCTCTATATTAATACGAATCAATTTGTTTTTTACAATAAAATATTTTTCCTAAAAAAACTGTCTTTAAAAAATGACAATTTTAATAGTTATATTAAAGAATTTCAATTTGAATTGTCAAAAACAATTAAAAATTTTCATATACTTCATCAATTCTTGGTAAAAAATATACTTTATATAGGTCAAATGATTCTTTTTT